>VYZT01041232.1:2608-15892 GCA_013400735.1 Pomatostomus ruficeps
AGTTCCCCTGCTACTAACTGCAGCAAAATTGACAAGGATGTCAAATTTGCTGAGGACCCTGTAGAAGACAGGGATAGAGATTTACTCCTGGACTGTACGAGAGCTGGGACGTCACAGTTTCCATCATCCCCAACCCTGGGGAACAGGAATCCACCAGCATCCTACAAGACCCCCCCGCAATTAAAAGCATTGGTTGAACCTTGGGTGTGTAGTACAAAAGATTTGACACATGGAAAACCACCATTTTTCTGCCAGCATTTCCGTGACCTCTTGTCTAATACCTCTGATCTCATTGAGAAAATATATTTAATCTTTATAATAAATCAAAGGACAAGCTTGTGAGATGGCATAATGAGAGCCAGCATGAAACTTCATAATACAGGCTTATTTTCTTCTAGTGCACTGATAAATGTGACACTTGGGAAAAAAAACATTCCCATTAGTGTCCTACAGGCATGCACCCAAGCTTTCCCACCTGCATAGAACATCAGTAATTATCAAAAAATAAATAGTAATACAAGTATTTTATAAGACTCTTATTTGCTGCAACAATGGATTCAATTATTTTTAATGTCAAAAGTAATAAGGGTCAAAACACATGGCCTAATTTGATGAAATTTCCTTTGAAATTAAGGGGAGGTTCTCTTCTGGGAGAGGACAGGAAGAAAGAGAGAGTCAGGCTGATATATAAGGTCAAAAGGTTGCCTTTTTCTTGGTATTTCCAAGTGCTAACATTTCATATCCATATCTTTATCAGACTAAAAGCTCCGCTTATTTATTCAGAGATGAATGTTTTTAAATACAGTTCAGCAGTCAATGGGCAAAAAAACCTATTAGGTAATAGGAAAAGTTACTTTCTGACACCTGGTAATTGCATGAGGTGAGACAGACAGTATGCAATTTGATTGATGGAGGACCCCAATGTTATGCCTATTATATAAGAGTCCTCTCAGCACATCAATACTCAAATTGTGATATTTGAGCATAACAAGTCCCCCATCCTCCATCTTTGTTATTGTATTGTCACTGACAAGCAGAAGGTCAAAAGGATGTTCGTATTTCGCAGAGTTCATATGTTTATAGGCTACATTGTTTTTGGCATCTCTGTAGTGACTCTGCAGGAGGGTCCAAAGTCTGACATTGCCTTGGTGCTGACACAGTAACAAAAGTAAGAGCCATGGGTTTTGATGCAGACATCTAATGCCTTTGCCTTGCAGTTGGTCTGTCTGTGAGATCATCATTAGGCATTTTGTAAAGCAGCCAGAGCATGTAGAAAAGATCATGGATAGGGTGATCTGTTTGCAGATGGGAAGTGCCAGATGAGCCGTGGGGTTTGATCTGAGTGACCTCTTCTGCTGGAAGGTGGTGTGTTAAGGAGTTGTTAAGAATGTGCACTGTAAATGAAAGATGGGTTTTGGCTATGGACAGGCTCAATCTCAGAAAAATGGAGAGATTACACGGTGTGAGGGACACCAGTGTGCTACTGGAAACAAGTTAATTCTCACAGTAATTCTCCTCCTGGATTGAAGTTCTCACCAGCACAAAATGGTTTTCAGTGTCAGGATTGTAAATCATTTAATCACAGAACATCCTATTGAAAGCTCCTTGATGGGTGATGGAACTCTCACAGTACCACATAAACTCTTCTGACACTGAAGTTCTGTATACAAAGAAATCAAATGCTGCCACACTGTTATTCATGCTACAGTCAAAGGTATGCTGTATGTTTCTTAAACTTACCTAAGTTTTTTACAGGAAGTGTGGAAACCTTTATTTCCATGCAGGGCCACGGCCCCCTCAACAAACTGAGAAGTATTATAAAGTTGGGAGAACAGGCAAGCTTCTACATGGCAACATTGTATCTGTTGAGAGGATGGTTTCGTATAGCTGACAAGGAGCAGTCTCACTTATGGCAGAGGAAGCCAGGAAGAAACGGAATTTTCCATTCCCAAGCACATTTCCTTGGCTGAATGCAGCTGACATGGCTCTAGAACACTGGTCAAGGTTTTAAAAGCCACACTGGGCTCTCTGGTAATCAGCAAAGCAGATAGCAAGAGAGCAGGGTGACTGTCTCCTCTGCTAGACCTTCGTCATTTTTTTAATACCTTGATCTTCTTCTCCTCACCTTGCTTTCAACTTGAAAAATGTTCCTGGGCATGTTGCTGTTTTATTGCAGTGCCGTACACATGCTGAAATGTCATTTCCTGGAGATGTTTTGGAGAAGGAACTGCTTCTGAAATAAAGAAGCTTGGGGGGAAATAGATTCTACACTTACTTGAAATATTATTGAAGGTTTTTTATCACTGCTTTCATCAAAAGCCAACTGCTTGCAACCTTTCACAAAAAAAGTATTTCAGCTGCTTGGAGGAGTTTGAGTAGAGAAAAAAGTCTTGTTTTGTCATTTCCTATTTCTGTTGACCTTCATTTTAAAAATTGGTGTGTCTGTCTTCCCCCATCCTTTCTTCCTGAATTGCAGTGCTCAGGCAAAAGGGAGGAGTAAGGTAACTTGTACTTGAAGGACACTGGTTGGAATGAGAAAAGAAAAGCAGGAAATGGTGAGAAGTTGAGGGGTGTAAAGAAAGGTCAGCTGTTAGTAAATTCAGCAATGTTTGGGTTAGGTACATTGGCACACTGTACCATGAGCAGAGAAAGACCTGTGTCAGAAGAAAGCTCCTCAGCGTCTCTTGCCAAGTAGATGGTTGTCTGAGACAAGCAATAATACTAAAGAGAGAAAAGGAAATCTTTTGAACTCAACCTTCCCTCCTAGGTATGTTGAAACCTCCTTTTATTTGTGTCACAGGTTCCTTTCCTAGAATTATTAGTATCCTCTTCCACAGGGCAGTGATCGTGTCAGTGCTCTGGTGCCACAGTTCCCGTCCCAAAACCCTTGGGTGAGCTGGTGAGCCACATCCTGTTCTGTGGCCACAGAAAGACAAGACTCTGACGTTCTAGCCTCATGCTTGGGGTACCCTCCTGAGAATAGGGAAAACCTGCTCCTGTTTCATTTAAGGCTTCATTGGTGTTGGTAAAATTGTAGACATTGGTGTTGAAAAACCTGTCTCAAGGTGTAGGACTGGGGAGTTGGAAAGGATAAATACTGAGGCTGAAGTAGACCAGAATATCTGAAGAGCCAAAAGGCAAACCATTGTGAGCCAAGCATCATCAGCTGGCTTGGGGGAAAAGGACCTTCAGGGCAGGTTTGTGCATTGATCTGCTGCCTAAGGGCCTTAAGACTCTTTTAATAGTTATCTGTACAGAGAATGACAATCTGCTCTTGCTAGAAGTTACTCTGTTAAAAAGGAATAGATGAGGTCTGCGCGTTGGATCTAAAGAGTTAAGCCCAATAGTGTACACAATGCCACAAAGGGGAGCATGCGGATTTTTTCAGTTGACTTTTTATAGGGGGCATAACATGCCCTTCTGTTTGCTCCCACTCTCACTCAAGCCATTTAAAGATAATAAGTGAGCCACAACAAAGTTGACTCATCCAACCTTTAGCTGCCTCACTCCCAAAATCTGCTGTAAGACAGATATTAATTTTATGCCCAAATCTTTTTTATTTTTCACTTGTTAAGCCTTGGTGCTTTGGTTTTTCCAACCATAATGTTTTTTTTAAAAATGCTCTATAAAAAAATCATATGTCAGTGTGTTTATGTAAGTTAAGTCTCCCAGTCAGCAGAGGGGATTGCTTAAATTGGCAACACTTACAGGCAAGGATATTTTAGTATTTCTAGTGAATAACAAGAAGGAAAAAAAATGTGGTAAAGCTGTTCAATTAAAGAAACTGTTATTCATAAACCATACTCAGATCATTTGATTCCCACTGGTGAATATTTCTAACTACAACAGGTAAATATTTTGAACCTTTCTTTCCAGAATATTCCAGTTGGGAGAAATTCAATTACATGTTGCCAGTGCTTCTCTAAAACCTTCTGCTTTGCCAGTAATTGACTCATGTGTTTTTTCATGTAAAACCCTTGGGCTATTAAACCAGTCATGCTATTTAGGTGAGACCTTTGCCTGGGGAAACGAAGGAGAAGCACAGCCTGCAGACATGCCTGCCCTCACCTCTGTCTGTACTTCTGAGGAGGTCTATGGGCTGAGAGACTGTGTGGTTTTCCCAAGTACCAGGTTATTGACATCTATCTGCTGAGGTTCTATTTTCATTGAAAAGAGTGATTTTGTTTGGATCATTATCTAACAAGGATAACTGTTTTAAAGCACTTTATGGTCCCATTCTGTTCTTCTGAATTTTATTTAATATCTGCTGTGATCCTATGTGAAAGGTATTAATATTTCAGTTACAATTCCTCTGTCTCTAGGTTTAGGTATGGAGAACAGAAGTAATTATGGTTTTTTCTTCCCTGACACTCATATTCTGATGACTCGGAAATATAATTCTGAATTCTGAATCAGCGCTCAGAAACAGAGCAGGGTGTCCCCTCCAGGGTAGCTGGGTCTGAAGTCACCCTGAAGCCTGAAATACTCCAGAGTCCTTCCGGTTCTCCTCCATGACAAAGCCTGTTAATACTTGTGTGCAAAACCTCCAGTGAAGTGAAACAGCAAGCAGGTGATATGGATGCTGGTCCCTGCCAGGTATTTTTGCTGTGCTGGAGCAGCTCATAGAGCATTAAGGCACTGCTGAAAATCACTGATCATTTCCAGGATTTGGGGAGAAGAGAGAAAAATGGCACTGTTGCAAAACTTAGTCCAAACTTGCATAAAAAGTTTTATTAAAAACCAGCAGTACAACCTCTTTTCAGAATTAGAAAGGGCTGCTATGTTCACTGTTTTGTGATTTTTTTGAGGGAAGTACAAAATGTCATTGCCTGAAGAAAAGCAGCATTTTGCAGCTTGGGCTGTTCCTGAATGCACATTAAATGAAGCAAATATTTTTACATGAAGGAAAATAAAAAAAATATGATTATTATATTTCAGTGTTTTCTAGATGAATCTTAGAAGAGTTATTATGCAAATTCACATTTCTGTTTGAAATTTGAACTAGATATTATGTAGTATAGTTAAAAATCTGAATTTCAAATATAAAATGGCCTGGTAGACAGGAAAATATTTGTATCCTAGGTCTGTTGAAGTATTACACTGCCTGCATTCAAGGACTGAATAAAAATTAAAATCCATACGCAGTTTCATTTTTTGCATTGATCCAAAACTGCACACTTTATGTATGGTGAATTTTGAAAGTGAAAAAAAAATATTCTAGTATTGCCTATAACTTCTCTTTGTATGCACTGACATTTTCTTAATGTCTTTTGAGAAATTGGCCAGAAAAATGTACCAGAATTCATGCAAAACTGTAGACAACTTTAAAAAAAATTCATCTTTTGCCATTCTATAGAGGGAGCAAAACTATCTTGTGTATCTGCTTACTGCTGTGGAACCAAGGATTCGCAGAGATTTTTAAAGCCAGTGGTCGTTTTCAGCCGTGCAATTTAGATAAACAGCCCAAAGCTTAGGGTGGCAGAAGACACTTCATAGCAAGGGAAAGTGATGGGTGATGTTTGCCTCTTTATTGCTGGTATTTTACATTGTCAGCATTTTCAGATTTGTCGTTTTAAGGAGATTAAAAGAATGGAAATACATTCGGAAGTTGCAGATCTGATTTGTAAAAGGAAGGCAGTGAAAGCAGTTGTCTATTTTTATACTTGAATTGCCAACTGGAAGCTCCGAATTCAGAAATGGGGGATACAATCACTCCCCTGGGAGCATGTATTGCACTACAGAGCAGTATCACTGTGTCTTCCTGAGATCTGCCGCAGAACATTTCCAGGGTTTACGAAGCGGGCTTTGCTTAGCTGGACTGAAAAATGCATTTGGGGATTGTTCTAGCCCCGTGCCAGCTGTAATGGAACGTGTGAAACGAGGCCTCTAATGCGTCCCTTCTTACAGGAAAGAGATGTTTAATGAGGCTGTTTGGTTTTTATGCTAATTACATTTCCAGCTGCTGTGTGAAGATTATATGAGGCCACCCAAACTGTAATGCTGCAACATAATTCTACAACAGTGCATTCATGTTAAAATAATATAATACAATTAATCCATTAGAAAAGGTACAAATTCTGATGATTGAAAATAGATTCTGTTAATAACATAAGCTCCTTCATGGTATATAGCTTAGAGAACAACATCCATTGGAAATGCTTTAAGTGTTTTATCAACAAATCAGCAATAATGGAATATCTGGCTATCATCTGAGAGAATGTGTGTTTGGAAGAAGCTCATTCTTGTGTAAAAAGTTGTTGTATATCCTCAGCTTCTCTTGCCATGACTCATGGATGGAGGGTCTTCTTCATCAGACTGGGTCCTTACAGGTTATTTTAGAATTATTTCATTTAACAACAAAATGTGTTGAAGTTGCTTTTTATTTTTATATTGTATGTGAAGCATGGATATTAATTAGTATTTCCCAGACCGCTGGCTTTCGTTCTTTGGGTTTTCACTGCCTTTATAAAGGCACAGGAGAAAATCACAACATTTCACAGTGACATGAAGTCACAAGGAAATTTGTCTTCCCAAAGATGCCTTCTTCCACTGAGAAGTGCTGTTGAGGAAGTTTTATTCCTAGAATACTGTTTTGCTCTCGCTCGGTGTTTCCCGCAGGGGGGAAATGAAGCAGGAATCCCCGAGGCCAGCATGGCTGCACCTCGAGCGAGTCCTGCTGTGACATGTGACCCGTGCTGTGATTGGGAAATGGGCTGGTATGGTCATGCGAGCATGCAGCCCAGTGGGTCTGATCTGATGGGATCTTTTAATCACGGTAGTTGCCCTTTATTTCCATGTCCATGAACTGCATTAAAAAGGCACATACAGATAGATGTATAGAGTATTGGCAGCAGAGATGAGAATTCCAGGTCCGCGGGGATCTGAAACACAGATGGAAATCACCCAGACAAAACCATTAGCTTCATGAGCTCTTTCCAGGGATGCTGGGCCTAGTACATTGAGGAATAATAAATAGTTGCTAGAAAGAGAAACTGAATTGCCCTGTGTACAGAGGTTTAATAGGAAAACACAGATTATGAATTGGAAATCAAAGCTTGAGGAAGAAGTTTCATAGAAACCTTGGTCTAAGTCTTGTTTATTCGAGGGCTTCTTTATACATTGCAACTTGAATTATTTAAACCATAAATATGAAACAGATTAGTTATAACATCATAAACCCTTGGGTGGATGTTTATGCAGTTCATAAACTCATTCATTTTATTTTAATTCATTAAGGCAAATTTAGTTCTGAATTAAAGTGTCCACATAAGTGTTTAATGTGGCATTGGTGATCCTCCTTGAATTACCAATTCAAATTGCTTTCCCTGAGCACCCTTGTGAGTAGATACGGGAGCTAATGTACAGGAAAGAGTAGATCAGACAGCCTGAGGTGCCACAAGAGATGGGTTCTAGAGGCTCTGTTTGGTGAAAGGTGCACCTGGCTACTTGGACTGCCTGAGGGACTGGCCAAAGGAAGTCCAAGGTGGTGATTAGAATATTTAATGAAGAGAGAAAACTGTTGTGTTGTGTTCCAAATTCTGCTGCTAACCCATCCCAGTCTTGTTCCAAACAACACCTGTAGATATTGGAATCTTAAGTATTGCAGGACTTAACTGCAGTTTGACCAGATCTCCTTTTTTTTTTTTTTTTTTTTTGTCAATCTCTCCATCTGTAGGGTTTCTTAAGATCTGCAGCTCACCAAGTCACATAATTCAGAGAGACTTTTGGATTACAGTAATAGAAAGGATTTTTAAAATGTAGAAGAAAATCTTGGAAACCAAAAGCATGGGGGAAAACTACTCATTCAGTTTAGAAGTTAAACTCACTATTTGAAGAAATGTACAGATTTTCTGAATATTAACCATTTGCTTTATTGATACACTTTCAGATGAATGTTTCAGTCCCACAGTATGATGTCTGTATAAAGAAGTAGTTAAAAATAAGATTTATTTTGGTTACTGTTTGTTTGTGTAGGCCGAAGACATAATACTATCTGTTGTTAACTGCATCTGAATTGCTTATTATCTACAGGATATCCCACACTTTTAGATAAAAGCAGTAGTAGAACAGATCCGTGATGCTGAACGTGACTCTCTGTTCCTTTTGTTCTTGCTGGAGTAGCAGGTATATGTTTCTAGGTTGAAAAATGGAGTATCACAGTCTCTTATTTTGCAGATGAGTGTGTGCTTGTGCATTTTTGAAGGACAGACCTTAGTTCCTCTTTAAAAGGTTTTAATTTGGTAATTAACAGTATTGATCCTTCATGTGCTTGGAGTTCTGTTTGCATTTCTCCAAGTTAATTTGTCAAGCCCAAGCAATTCTATTTATCAAACCTGGCAGTAAAAATCATCTTTTTGCTGTGGTGAATCATACTTTTTAAACTTAACTAACAGCATTGTTTGCCTATTCTAAAAGAAAAGTTACAGGGAATTTGATTGCCACCAGTTACCACTTGAATCTGAAAACACCAGTTGCTCTCCTCCCTATGTTTTGCAGGAAGCTCTTGGTCTCCATGTGCTCATCATTAATTCCTTAGTTAAAAGTAGCATGGGGCTGACAGCTGAATGTGTACAGATAAGCAGTACTCTGAGGAAGGACCAAAAAATGCCCAGATATGCTTCTTCCTGAAGGCAGTGACATATATTGGTGCTGAAAATGGTTGGCAATGAGTTTGATTTTCTTCCTGCCGAAGCTGATGAATTCTGCCCCTGTCCTCACTGAGCACAGGATGCCTGACAGGCAGTTCCTGAATAACAAAAGCCTTTGCTCATACGGACTGGCCAGGAAAGCTTCTACCAGCTGCACACTCTCCTTTCTGAGGTGCTCTGTTCCCAAAAGAAGCCTGTGGGATTTGGTGGGTGCTCAGCTCTTAGCAGTAATAAACAATATCTACAGGCAGAATGTTTCCAGGGTGTGCACATATATTTTAAAAGCACCCTTGCAACCTTTTATAGTTAAGTTCTGCCTCAAGACACTTTGAAGCCCGTGAATTTCTATCACTATCATCAAGAATCAATACTGCATTTACACTTCTGTACTGGCACTTACATTTTCAAAATTGTACATGTACATCTAATAGCCTGTGTGCTTTATGGACCTGATCAAAAGCCCCATAAAAATGATCATTTGGTTCTCTCTGGTTTTTGTGGGCATGGGATCAAATCTCTATTAACTAGTCTTAGTAGCATTCCTCCCAGTGTCCTATCTAATTAGAAAATATGCTACAGGTAGATTAAACATCAGTTAAAAAAAAATAGTTGGCTGTGAGTGAAATATTCAGATTATATTTGGGCTACAGTTTGCATGTGCCTGAGTGGTAGCATTTTTTCTCACCGGCTAGTGGCTTCTTGTACATCATCTCAGTCCTCAATCGGAAGGATTCTAGTTTATAGTTGTGGGAAAAAAACAACGCAGTAATTCCGTGAGGAACAGAACTTCTGAAACACAATTTTGTATGGGTTGCTCCTTCCTGAATCTTTTGCTGTCTGATCACAAGCCTAGGAATGGCAATTTGGATCGAGTTTCCCTAACCAGCCTTCCAGAACTTTAGCAACATTACAAATTTATGATCTTTTGTCCTGACACCAAAGTTTGCCAAAATTGGAAGAAGTAGTGGAATTGCCAATGAAGGTAGATAAAGACAAGTAAGCCACTGCTGCTGCTAAAACTATGCAGGAAGGGATGGAAGAAAACATGACACTGGCTGGCTGCTATGGAAAAGGATACTTTGGCTTTTCTTGTTTTAGGCTGGGCAATGATTTTAGAAGAGTGGCAGCACACATGGCATCATTTTACAACCTCAGTATTCACTCCAAAATGTCTACAACATCTCTCATCAAATGTACTTCTGTAAGGAAGATAAGCATCAGAATAAGAAGCTTCTGAGAAATTGTTTACGGAAATAATTTGGGATTTTATGATCAGTGGACAATCCTTGTGTGTCTTCGCACTTCCATTTGCTTTGAAAAGAGCCAGGGTGCGAACGGTGCTCTGCAGGCATTTTCAGGGTGTGGATCAGACAGCCCTGAGAGAGATCAGGAGGTTTCTCTGCAGGCAGACAAATGCAGAACAGTTGTAGGAATATTATCACAGACAATTCATGTGTATTGGTGTATAAATTAAAAGAATTAAATCAGCATCAGCTACTCTTAATTAGTGATGGATCTGAACTGACTATACAGCCAGGCAGGCATCCATTGTTGATCTCTGTAACACAGAACTCTCTCATGTTGGCAGTAGCGATGCAGGAGCTCTGGCACACGTACTCTTCCCTGCTAGTAACCAAGTCCATGCACTATCTTTTATTTAGATGTGATGTTTACGCCCCAGAAAGCTTCCAGTTTGGAATGGCTACCTCTAAATATTGATGTTGATTTTTTGCATCTGAATCTGCAAAGGCATTGTGCTGAAATGAGAGGCCAGTGACGCTGTGGTATTTCTGGCATTAATGTGCAGACAACAGTCCTGCAGGCTAAAATGCACCGCAAGAAGCTGACAAAACCAATCAAAATCCCCCCATTTGTTAGTCTAGCAGATTAGTCCATTTTCTGATTTCACTGCAAGGGTTGTGAGACGGGCTTAACTCAGCTGCCCTCATTTGAGTGACTGCACTTAGATCAAGCCAAGCCTCAGCTGTGTCATTCATAATGTCACACCTTCTGAATGCAGGCAGCTGAGGCTTGAATTGGTGCCACTGAATTAATAAAATTAATGCTAATTCACATTTTGGTCAGGGCATTATATTTAGTATTTTTTCATCTGTTGAGAGGGAGTTAACTGAGCTGGTCTTGTAGAAGGTCACAAGCCAGCCCCCAGCCACTGCCTCCCATCAGTCAGGAAACATTAACAGAATCCCATTGGCGATCCCACGTGCTGACACCTGAACATTGGTTTCCAGAGGCCAGGGGCCCCTGTTGCCCGTGAAGACATAACTGTTTTACAATTTATTTGTCTTCTGGCACTGATTCATTTATTGAATTGAGCTGGCTGTGAGCTCTTCAGCATAGTCAGGACATCTCTCTCCTAGAGTCCTCATCATCAAAATGACCACTGAGAGAAAGAACTTGTATTTGACCAGGATCTTCAGAATTTATCTGTGGAATTATGTGCCCTGAAGGAAGAGTGGCTTTTACGTGTGGTATCTGTTGTCGTGGCAACATCGTTTCCTCCAGGAAATACCGTGTATATTGGAGCAACCTTGTTGCCCCACGCTGCAATATGAGTTATATTGGTCTGTTTTCTTTCCTGCATCCCTAGAAGGAAAGGCTATAAAAGTGAACATTGCAAATACACAGGATAGAAAAGCCACAGGGGAAGAACGCTGAGACGCTCCCCTTCTGTGCTAATTGAAAATAGGCCAAATCATAGTTCACTGCACAGATAAATGAGAAAAACAGAAGAGGGGCTTTGAGGATTGCACTATCTAATAAACCCAGCAGTATCTCCAGAAGAGCAGAGCTCTCTCTTAGCCGGAGTCAGAGCAAACATGGTACCAGGATGCATATTATGAATAAATTGGTGTGTGTCCTTGGTCTGAAACTGCCTGTAGGTTAAGATGAGCAGAGCAATAGCTTTTTCAAGCACATGTGGCAAGGTATGGGCTAAGCAAAGCAGCTGGTCTGATGCTGGTCTAATGCTGCTGCTGGTGCTGTGATGCCTCTTGTGCTGCAGAGAAGCTGGATAAAAAGAGGGCTAATATTCAGGAGCCCTAGATCCATATTATAGTTGATTTGCAGCAAGTAGGGTAGAGTCTCCCTATTCATCTAACACCTGCTATTTCTGTAAAACCTTTATGTATATATGCTTATGTCCTACTTTTTTCCCCTGGAATCTATATACATGTTCGAGCTCACTACATTGCCTGCCTGCAATGATATAGGGCATCCTTTTGTCTGTTAAACTCGGTTGTAAAATCTCATCACCTTCAGTGACAACAGGCCTGACCCTCTGTAAAAATGTAGTGAAGGCTTTCTGCAGGAGGCTTTCTGCTGTGCATCTACAGCACTCTTGTTAGTGAAACTATTTTAAGTAATGCTTTCAAGGAAAGAGTAACACAAAAAATGCACACACATTTATTAGAGGAGATAACTGTGGAACAAAATTATGTTGATGAATAACAAATAGGAGATTGTTTAGAAAATGCTGATTTCTGGCTCATTGTTTACTTAATTTTTCCTGTTTCATTTTGCTTGAATAAGGTAAATGCATTGGTCCCATTAGTCTCCAGGAGATCTTTAGGCATCTTCATTTGCAAGTTGCTCATGAGAGTGTTTCCCAAAGTCTTTTGAAGTGGGACTACCTCTGTGTAGGAAGAGAATCTCGCAAGCCACCCTCTCATCCTGTTCCTGCCTCCTTGGCATCCCCATGGTAATCGAACCAACTGCTTATGTGGAAAAGTAATATGAGAAAACCACTGAGGCAATTTTAGCTGTCTCTTAATGAAATGTAACAGCTGGAAATCAGGAGGAGCATGATCATCATGGGACCAATCAGCCCTCTGTGGCGAAGCAGCAAGTGCTGTGTAAACCACAATCAGTATGTCTGTGACGAGAGCAGTGTTGTACTGAGTGGGGAGCTGATATTATGGTGAAATACTTAAATCAAAACACCACTTTAATTAAATTTCTCTAAGTATTGGTTAGGAAATTGATAAGATTTTAAAAAATTGGAATCAACCCTGAGCTAACATAACCAGGCTGATCTGTCTCTTCTTGTCAACTGCCTGTGATCATTTTTGTGCCACGGGATATCCTCTGCAGCCAGTGGCCCACTGCATTTTACTAAAACCTGGGCTGTTTTTCATCCTTTTAATACTGTCTGCTTTGTGCACCTCTGGAGAATTTTGTTTAATTTTTCCATGCTGCATATCATAGGAGAATCCTTAAGTCAGATAGCAGCTTCCTCAATACAATGGAAGTTGAGGCTGTAGTTCTTCCTGCCAGAAATGTCTCAGACAGATGTTGACAGTTTCATGGTCACTGCAGGGATTGACAGCAGAAGAGCTTACCTATGGCAGGCACAGAGCATGCACAAGAGGCGTGGTGTGACTCATCCCTCCCATTTCAGCCCTTTTACATCAGGGAAAATGCCTGCGCAAGTCCTGGATCTGCCCAGAGAATAACTCCCACAGAGAAACTGTAAGAGACAACCAGCAGGGCCTCATCCAAAGCTGAGCTTGCCTTTAGGTATCTCAGGCAGGCATCTAGGCCAGTTCCTTGGCTCACGGTATTTTCTCAGCTTGTCTTCTGTCCCGCAGCCCAGTGGGCAGGCAAGGAGAGGATAAAC
>VYZT01041241.1:0-11203 GCA_013400735.1 Pomatostomus ruficeps
GCTCGTGGGTAATTTATAGCAATTTTCAAGTCAGGAGAAACCTGTGATCTCATAGTACAGGCTGAAAACCTGTCCATTCATTACTGCATGGCGATGGAATTTGGTTGGGACGCTGACATACTCTGAGGAACTGAGATGCACAGCAGCCAGGTACCCCTGAGCAGGGAAAGGCTCAGTTACGTGTCCTAAGGAATTACGTAACTGTTCCTTCTCTCATCCTCTAATAGCACAGACACAAACAGAGTCTAAAGTAATTATTTTTTTTTCAGCACACTCCACTTGTTCTTTAATTTAATTTAAATAAATGAATTCCACCAGTGTTGGAATACATCATTTTACAGAAAGCAGAAACTCAAGGTCTACTTTCAGTAAGATGTTTCTTAATTTTAAATCATAGATATAAATCAGAAGGGTTTTTTTATATACCACAGTTCATTGGCCGTAATTTAAATGCATATTTGCATCACGCTGGGTGCACAATGAAATCCAGTCTGGGTGTGATGTCACTACAAGACAGAGAAGCCATCACCTCTCCTGTGAAGCTGTGTCACTGCTGAGACATTTCCTGGCCTCAGGATCAATGCTGGCTTCAGTACACATCTACTAATTTTAAATGGACCTTTTCTCCCATAAAACTGAACCCTGCCACTGTAGGTTAGAGAGGATAGCAGTGCACCTCTGTGAGCAGCCTGTCTGGCTCTAAATCTGTACTGCTGTGCCATGCAAGAGCCATAGATTTGGATGGAGGGAAAGGAAATACATTTATGACCTCATGCTATCCATTTATACTCTGAGTCATTAAAATGATTGCTTCTTATAAAAGTTATCTTTGCTAGCAGAGGCATATGTGGGCAAATGCTCCCTCTGACAATCAGTGTGCTTTGGATCATACTCAAAATACACATATTATTCAAACTTAACTTTCCTTGACTCCTACTGAATGAGTTGCCCCCAAAAGAAAACATCTGACTCCCCATAAAGCTTCAGGTAATGGTGAAATTTCTGTCAAGCACTGGAGGTCTAGCGTGCTCCTCAGGTTAATTGTAAATTACTCCGTAACCTGCTATGCAGAAATGAGATTCTGTTCCACCTGTGGCCCACCAGGTGGAACAGAATATGGAACAAGAGTCTATTTTCAGTAGATCAGATTTATTGCAGTGTCCTTTCCATCAATGGACAAAATTTAGGAAAAAAGATTTGACAACACTCCACTGTGGCCAAACATTCAACATCTAAACAAGTTGCCTTTCTGATTGTCAGTTTTAGTTATAGAATAACTTATAGTTGACTGTAACTTATTTTCTGTAAGTGTTCAGGGACTTACTGAAAGAAAATGAAGAGCAATGGAAGGGCAGAATGAAGGACAGATGAATTTCATAAAGCTTTTCATGCACACATGTTTAGATTTTCTTTCGATGGAAATGAAGTTACAGGGAGGGGATGATTCAGATCTCACTCTGATGTGGCAGTAAGGACTGAAGTCCCTGATCAAGGAAATAGGAATTGCTCCCAGGTCCTGCAATTTAAATTAGAAGAAAACATGTCTTGCTATAGCAGTTAAGACAGCAAACTCCACCAGTCCATCCAGTTAAATCCACTTTTGCTCAAGCACCCTGGTGGTTAATGCAATTCAGACACTGTGTCATTCTATTTCTCAATCATTTCATTTCAGCTAACCACATTTTGCTAGTCAGTATTTGTTTTTGCAACCATAGTGATGAAATATATTTATTGGCTACATAAGCAGGTGCCTGGCTTTGTCAAATTTCAATAATTCAGAACATCTCCCATACATAACACTAATAATTGAAACTTAAACAAATTTTGTTCTGGTATCAAATCACAAATCTGTAAATTTGGAATTGGCTAAGAAGATATGAGACGACTTACCTACAGTTCAATATTTCTGCCCGTGTCTTGCTGATAATTTTTTCTGAATTTTTAGGAGGTTGTTGTCAGTAGCTGTAGTTCATATTTCCATTGAATTTGTGTCTTCTGCTGTAGGACAGTAGAAGTGTGATCTGTTATTATATTATTATGACAGGGACATCAGATACTTATTGTACTGACAATTGATACTTAGAATATATTTCTTGCCTAATTTTTAAGCTGGCATTGTCCTTCAGCACTGTTGGAAATATCGTTACAACCAAAGAATTCTCAGATTCAGAGAAAGTTGCTTTCATTACAAAATCCAATTACCCACTATGTTTTATTATAGGAGACATCAAATCTTACTTGGCTTTTATTTTTGAGTTTAAAATTTTTTTTAATCATTCTTTGATCATATTTTTTTTAGTTCCCTTCACTTTTTTACAAGTAATCACAGACTCATGAAAATTCACTAGATTTTACATTTGTTTCAGCTATTTCAGTGTTGCTAAATGCTATATAAAATATACTCTTAAAAACCGTGATAAGGAACCGTAATACTTTTAAACTATGTTGCAGGGGAGGGAATATTTTGTACTCTGTGGTTCCTACAACATAATCACCTTTTAATCCATAGCAGCATCCCACCCCACGGCTGCAAATATCTTGAACTACCTCAAGAGGAAAGGTCCGTATGATCAAAATTCAGGATATTTAAAATCAATAGCATTACTGATGACAGAAACATGTCCAGAAATAGATACTGAATCCTCAGAAGGAAATCTGTATTAAAAAGGAAGAAGCTTTGCTGATATATTTATATATTGATATAATTCTTATACATTATCAGTCTCAAAATGCCCCCATACAAAGAACGTGTTTGAAAAGAGAGAAGTGTTTGAACTTGATCACATCAATATTAACATTGACTGATTAATTATTTGATATTGCTGAATATTCAGCTATAAAAATGACACAGTGGAAATCAAAATGGCAATAATTTGTAGGATTGTCTGATATGTCAGTGACAAAAGGAAGATTTTTAACCAGGTGGTAAGAACTGAGAGGTAATCTCTAGTTTTTGTCTAAATATTTTTGCAGTGGGCACCCACAGCTGGCACTTTTGATTCTGGTCCTTCACCTTCCTCCCTCCAGCTCTGTTTGCAGCTGTTTTATTTATCCTTTCCTAAGGAGATATTGAAATGGAATTAGACTCGGAACAGCGGCTGATTATAATTTCAGCTTGGTTTCAATTTTTGGCAGCTGAACCTGAAGACTTCTGGGAATCTTGAAAAATATATATGCAAGGGAGGCTACTAAAGCCATTAGTCAATTGGGAAACATTCCCTTTTCCCAATCACCTCCAGTGGAATAATGAATAACATGGACACAGCTACCAGTGATGTCAATTATTGTCCCCGCATTAAAGTTGATGATGAGACGATTATTCAAATTTATGATCTGAACTCTCGTTCCTCCCCGTTTCCCATAAGGAGATGTATTAAAAGTCTTGTTAGAGGACATGAAATTTAAAACAGGAATGACATGTGCCCATGGAATTGACTGAAGCATATTGAAGGAACTCCATTTGTTATTAAAAGTTAATTGGAAAGATAAGATGCCAGTAAAATGACTGGAAAAATGAAATTTTCATTCTCCCCAGAAATATTATTAAATGCTTACAGCATACCAGTCCACGTGGTACATTCCTAAAGGATCGTTTCCTTTCTCTGCCTCTCTATAGCTCCTTCCATTCCAAGTATTGCATGTTTCTTTTTATTTATTTTCCTTTTATACCATAAAACTCCCCTGTCACTCGCTGTATTTTGTTAGGATACAAAACAGCCCACTCAGCAATTGTTTTGCATTCACACCTTGCATTTCAAAAAGAGGGGAAAAAAGCTGCAGTACAAAGTGCAGCTGAGGACAGGCAATATAATCTGTCTTACTTGTGTTTCACTCTATGGAAAATAACTGGCACTATTAATGAAGTCAACTGCACTTCATCCTAAGCAAAGATGGCAGAGCTCAAGTGCTTTTAAGGGAGAGAGAGAAATGAAACTGGGTAGATTTAAATTGTGAACACAGGAAGAGGTTAAAGAAAATTTTTTTTCCCCTCTAGTTTTGAAAAATGTTTAGCACGGAAAATAAAATAGGGACGTGATTGCCTATGTCAGGGAGTGCCACCCCTAAGGTTTATATGTCCCTGGATCATAAAGGCGTCATTGTATATAAGAACATTTCAGTTTAGACATCAAAACTGAGGAGATTAGCATCATCTCTATGTACTTTATACCTAAAACACCTCGCCTTTATCTAAAGCAAAGTCTCACACACCTTCTTCATTTTCTCCTGAGCAGTTACCAAGAAATCATTGATTATATTAATTAAAGGACTAATAGTGATTTTTTTTTTTTTAGAGAGCTTCTTACTGACTGTTTCCTGTTTCCTGAAACCACTGACCTTTGCAGGTGAAATACAAAGTGTACGAATGATGGAAGTTGTTGGGGGGATACAGGATACTGACCATTGCCACCTGTAGTTCCATAGCTCTCAGAACCTCTTGAGAGTCACCGGGGAGCCTGAATTAGTGCTAAAGAGACAGACCCAGGTCCCCCTGGTAGAGAACCCCATAAGTGGTCTGTTCTTCATGCCCATATAATTCTCCCATAATTCCTTATGGGAATTCTCCTTCTCATAGAATTCTTTGTGTCATGCTTGAGCAAAGAATGCTCTGTAACTTCCTTCTTTATGGCTGGAGCACCTTCCATCCATCCTGCTCTGAGCTGCAGCTCTGTTTTGGCATGGTTTAAAATTATACTAATCTATCCTCGTGATCTTTGGCAGGACCAGGATCTTTATTACACAGAGAGAAGCAGCAATTCAAATGGTTATTCTGTCATTGACCTATAGCTTCATTTTAGAGGTGCTTCATTCACCTCATCGGTTCACTTGCTCCTAATTAATTTGCTCAAACAATCAACAAAGGATTTCCCTTATTAATAATCTTATAGGTGAGATTTATGGCCAGTGTTGCTATCACAGCCATGGAGATAAAGGATTAAATCTGTCTCCTATACACATTTAGTTTGCCTCATCCATTTTACCAGCAGCTTTTATTTTTTCATAGTGGTTTTTTTCCCTCACATTTTATATAATTATGTCAGCATCAATAATGAAACTCATATTGCAGTAACCAATAGAGTCTCCACAATTAAAACTTAAATACTTCAATAAAATACATATAAATAATGAATTTAAATAAGAGAGGAAGAGAGGCTTGAAATAAAGGCTGAATTTAAGAGATAATGTATTCTTATGTCAGCCTCAGGAGATCTGCCCGGTGTGGAAGGCCCTGCATTTTAAATGCCAGGTTTGGTTTATGCATTGTGACCAAAGTCTTTTGAAAACTCTAAGTAAAATAACAGCTTCAATCCCAGATCAGAATTCATAAAGTGCCACTCTTGCGCTTGGTCCCTTTCCCACTGGCATCTCTCGGCCTGTGTGGATTTAAATGAGGTGGTCCAAGATTGGAGCTTGCCTGGGAAACCAGACCTCACTCCGCCGTTCTTTAATAATGTTGGTATTTTAAAAAGTTCTTTAATAATGTTGGTATTTTAAAAAGTGGTTATTTTATTCAATGATGTACAATGGTTTAGAGAAGAATGATCTTTGGTAATATTCTCTTCTTCAACAATGTGTTAAGAATCATTGCAAGTGAGAAAGGCAGTTTGGTAAATGGATGATGATGGAATTGTAGTTTCTTCTGCAGTGGGAAATATGAGGTGAGTGGTAACTATTGAAAACAGAGAGTTTGTAAATGAGAATAAAAACACAAAGAGCAAACACAGCAAGAGAAACTGAAGTCATACATTTTCTGCAATTTCCAGACTTATCAGGCAGATGATCTGCTTGTGAGTGCAGTGATCACTGGATTTTCATCACTCAGTTTTGAGAGATAAGAGGAAAGCATTTCATGTTTATAAATATTATGTACAGTAGCTGATGTGCACACACAACAACAAGGTAATGACCTGCTTCTGGGTTTTACTGGATTCAAAGGCTGGCAAATTCAGTGTTTGCAGAAAAATCTTTATCAGTAGAGAAAAAATCTGTTTTCTTCTTGTGAAAAATTACAGTGCAAAAGCCATATATAGGTTGCTTGTAAACATCAGGCACTTTGGAATTCCACAGCACTGTACTTGTTCAGACCTGGGAATGGCAGTCAGACATGGATTAGCAGGTTTAGAAGTGTATATTATGTTAATTCATATAAAACCTGGGGGAAAAATGTTTTGTGTTATATTTGCTGTCATACAGTTTTCCTGTTAAATTCATCAGTATTAAAGTGGTCTGAAATTTCAAACAAAATCATTTAATCACTTCACCCTCCCCCTCCCACCATTAAATCCTATGGGATGAGGAAAAAAAACTGCCTGTCAAAATGTTGAAGAAATAGGGTGGGGGAAAAGACTCTGACATCAGGCAGCCTTTCAGAGTAGATGTTTTGCCCAAACATGGGATACTCCATGGCAGAAGGAGAGGTCACACAGTCTTCCTCAGGCATGGAGCTCTCTCTGCAAGGCAAGATTTATGACTTTGTTGCCTGTTACTCTAACAAGATAATTCCCGTCAACATAGCAGGTTTGTGGGTGAAGCAAGATCCCACCTTAAATATTCAGCTCTTGTGCCAGATGGGAGCTGATCCTGGGCACGTGGGTTCCCTGCAAGAGGTATGCACGTACATCCTGCTCCTGTCAAACCAGTATCCGGGCAAACCACGGTCACAGTGTCCTGTATTTTGTATAAACATATAAACAAACTTCAGTAATATTAATCTCATGATGCAAAACTCCATACAGCAACGAGAACTCCTTCTGGTTCAGTTTCAGGGAGGCTTCTGCCAAAACTGAGAATTATGGACTTATAGAATCATTGAATATCCTGAGTTGAAAGGGATGCACAGGGATCATTGAATCCAGCTCCTGGCCCTGCACAGACACCCCAACAATCCCACTCTGGTGATTCCCAGCCCTCTCATTTCTCTGGGTCTACCTGCACGGTGTCTCTGCCATAGAGGGAGTCAACATCTCCTCCCAATTTAGCAATTTCATCTTTCCTGTAATTGCACAGTTCATTCGTCCTGAAGTTGTTACCTCAGATGACTCTCACTGTGCCTATTTAAGGTTTTTTTTGCTAAAGATTGGTTCACTTCCCCTACAAAGACTGCAGTTGAAGACACAAAATATATCATTTGCATCACAAATGAGCCTTGGCTTTACTGAATTCTCTGTGAACCGCCCAGGTTGAAATGCAGAAACCTGGTCTCTACTGCCAATTCTTACATGGAGGCTGTTGCCACTGGTCATTTAGAGGGTAAAATGTGATGGGAGCTTGGGCCCTCGCTTGGTTTGACTGGGCTGGATTGGAGCTGGTGTCCAGGTGAGAGGCCAGCACGAACTGGGAGAACACCTGCTCCTTCCCAGCTGAACAATGGGCAGGACAGCATCCTCTGCCAGGACGGCAGGGCTGGAGCAGCACAGCTCATTGCATCCCTCCCTGGATCTCTGCACCACTGCCAGTTCTGGAGGAGGCACTCACACCTCATAACATCAACAACTCTTTCTTAGGAGGGCATGAGTCAGACCAGCCTTTTCAAGCCTTTCTCATATGCAAAAAAATAACAGAAAGCCTTTTTTAAGGTTAAAACATTTTAAAAAGCCAACAAATCCCAGATATTTTTAGAATATATATGCACATGTTCATGTGCATGCATTATTCATCTTCTGAAACTTTTTGCATGTGTGCTTGTTTTGGCTGAGGTAATTTTCTTCCCAGTGGCTGATATGGGGCTGAGTTTTGGGTCTGTGCTGAGCACAGGGTTGATGATATAGAAATGTTTTTGTTATTGCTGAGCAGGGCTCATCCAGAGCCAAGGCCATGCCTGATTTTTGTGCTGTCAGGCTGGGGAGGAGGTTGTACTTTAGCTACAGGTAAAAGAAGGTGTTGAAAAGATGTTTTCTACTCCTGAGTAATATCCCCAGACTAACTTGTATGAGGAGATTCTGGGGTTCATGGTCTGTAACACTGTCTTTAGGATGGTTGTGTTAAACCTGATCTTGTCAAATTAATCCTTTAAAAAGAAAAACACAGAGAACAGATTTTTGAACTCTCAGGTCTAATGTCTTTATCTTTACTTGCAGTTTATGTTTCTGTTGTAACTTGGGCTTCCTGGCAATCTTAGCTACTCAGGACATGCAATAAATTCACTGATTTTAGAATTCTCTGAGATGATTATTCATGTCCTTATTCCTACTAAAAATTTCCACAGAATTTTGATTATCTCCTGTCTGTTAAAGGCATTTCAAGTTTTCAAATGGCTGCAGTACTTATCAATAAGAGAAAAACATTTGTCTGGTTTGAATAACTGTGGTCTACTTAAAAAGAAAACACCCAGGACTACAGAACTGCCTCATGTCCCTGTGTGCTGGCTGCAAATAGGAGCACTTGGAAGTGAAGCATCCTGGGTGAATGGGATGTCTCCAAGGATGCCTTGGCCACTTTGCTCCTTCCACTGCAGTGACATCAAAGAAATCCCTTTTCTCCTGGAAAGTTTGTGTTCTTCAGAGACTCTGTGGCCTGGAACAAGACTGCACACTCAGATGATAGCTCTTAGCAGTGAGTGATGAAAACATTTTACGTAACTTGAAACCAAACTGAATTGCAGGAGGATATGGACAAGTGATACAGAGGATGAGAGGGTGGAGGAAAGAAAATAGTGTAAAGAGAAATGAAAACTTACGTAAGAACTCAATACTGGGTCAGACCAAAGTGTCAGATCTTCTGTCTCTGCTGGTACTCAGATCTTAAAAAGGAATTCAAGTAAACCAGGCATATTGAGAATATTTAAATAAGGAAAAGTTCCTTGATTTTATTCTTGCACTTTGACTGGGAGGTGAGGAGAGTGGTGTTAACAGGGGCTGTGTTCATGCTGCAGTCTGTTCTCAGATGCTTATGATAAAATGATTAAAACACACTGTTGAATTCAAACACTGCTTTCATACACTACAAGCTTTACCTCAGCTGCCTGAAGACCCTGGTGGAGCAGGTGAACAACCCTGAAGGAACTGCGGGCATGGAGAGGGTGGAAGTTCCCATTTCAATTTGTATTGGTTTTCCACTGTTCAAATCAACTTTATTTGGCTGTAAGTTAAAATTTTCCCCGAGTTGTTTTGCCTGTAATGGTAACTGGTAATCTCCCTGTTCGAATCTCAGCCCAAGAGGTTTTTCCAAACTATTTTCTCCCCTCTTCATGGGTGAGGAAGGGCAGGGGGGCTCAGAGGGAGGCACAAGGTCAGAAGGACTGTTCCCTTCTGCTTTCCTAATCATTTTGGGATGGTGTAGAAATTAAAAAACAGAGAGTCATTGTACCAGCCAGGAGAGGGTTAATTTTTGCAGTAGCCAGGAGGGCTCATGGTCAGGACCTGGAGTTTATTCTATACTGCCTCAAATCATTCCTGGGAACAGGGTAAGGGGTCCTTAGAAAGGACCCCAAAGGGCATTTTTGGGTTTTTGAGAGAGCTGCCATGGAGACACAGGGAGTTAAAGAGCTGAATCCCAAGGCATTATCCAGGTGGTAACATTATACCCTTTCACAATTGACTTGGAAGTTTAGAAAGTAGTTCTTACTGAAAACCAGCAGGACAGAATTTAAAAAAATACTTTGATGCCTTTCTTGTATGATTTTAATGACAAGAAAGCTACTATACAGCCAAAACTTATTAAAATGGGAACTAAGCTTCTGAAAATTGTTTCCTTTCATTCAGACACGTTAATCTTTCCATATTTGTTTTAAGAAGCTTCTTCCTAGTTTCCTTAAGAGACATTAACTGTCAGCAAAAGAGCAAATCGTGTCTTGATGTGCAGCTGTGTTCCTTTAGAGGCACCGCTGTTATGGCATGAACACCATTAAGATCAAGGGCAATAAGAATACGATGAGGCAAAGAGCAGGGAAAACTGGCCGAAAATTGAATATATCAGGCCCTACAATGTCATACACACAGAAGGAACAGAGAAATCCTGCTCATTCCTTACCTTTTCTGGCCCTGCTTTCTCTCCCAAGTTACAAGGTCTCTGTAGATACTTCATTGTGGATAAGGTCTTCCGCCAGGAAGAACGGAGCTCTGCAGCCCTTGGGTCACATCACCCTTGAATCTCTGAGGGTTTGGGACTCCTCTTTGTGGCTGTTCTAAAAAACCCTAGGGAGTGAGATAATATGATCAATTCAACAGGAGAACCACCACAACAAACAAAAAACACCCCATAAAAACGAAAAACCTCCCCAAACCCCCCCAAACCAGTTGAATTTCTTGCATAATCAGATAAAGAATGCTTGCATGTAACATCAAAACCTTGATGTTAACCAACTTTAGGCAGTTTCTTTGCTAAAATTGCATTTGGAGAAAGCAGAGGGTGAGGTGGTTTACAAGACATCCAGAAGATTAAAAAATTCTTGGAAAAAGCAAGCAAACAATAGGTGGGGAAAAAATACCAGTGATGCCTGAATAAAATCAGCAATTCTAAGATGTAAATAAGGAGTGAATAAGATTATCAATTATAAGCTATAATAACCTCATATAACATAAAATATTATCAAACCCCTTTGCCTTACTGCATACAATTTAGTTAGATTTCTTTGAATCTATTTTAAAAGAAAGAAAATTTTTTTTAACTCTGGTGATGTCAAGTGTTAAAACACTTCAAAAGCATGCTCTGTGTTTGAAAATGGGAATTCCAGTCCTGTCCTAAACGGTGGGATTAAAAAGCATCTCAGAAAATCTGGTTTTGTGACATTGCCAGGCCCCCTTTGCAGACCAACCATATGTTTGTTTGTATGCTGGAGTTAGGATAAGATTCAGATAAGAGCCCATTTTCAGTTATTTGTTGTAGCAGAAGTGATATGTTTTGCAGTTTGCTAGTTGCTGAAATGCTTTGTATGAAGATCAAAAGAGAAACATTTCCTTTGTGTGGGGGGGAAATCTTTCTGTGTTTGGGGCTTTTTTCTTTTGTAAAATGGCATTTTTTAGAAAAATGGAATTTCTAGAACTCTCATCTAAATGAACCAATATCTGTTACATTTTTAAAATGTTTCAAAATTAAAGACAAGCTAGGCTGTTATGCTGGCTCTTTGTTTGACCTCTGTTTATAAACAGTGCTGAGCATCATCCCTCATCTGCCCTGGACTTCAAAATGATGACATCTGGACTTCATCCTCACCATGCTGTAGCACTGACACTTCAAACAAACTCAGAAAATGCTAAAAAAAAAAAAA
>VYZT01041267.1:0-46563 GCA_013400735.1 Pomatostomus ruficeps
TTTTTCATTATCTTCTCTCTCCTATTATACTCTTTAAAATTTCCCACAGCAAAATTTAGTGATAAATAGTGATAATATCTGTCTGTAAAACTGCATGAATTTCCCAAAGCAGGTGCCTCAGTGGAACTTGTCCATTCTACCCATATCTCCTCTTTGATGTCTGAGACCTTACATTCAGTGACAAAAATTGAGCTTCCTTACCCAACTGATGTCACTTGCTGTATGTGTAAGGAGTTCTGAAAAGATTTTTTATTAATATAGTGGTAACTTTCACTCTGAAGCTTTTATCTTAGGAATTAAACAAAAGGAAAAAAATATTTAGGACATTCTAAAAGGATCTTGCCACGTGTGTGAATACCTCCTCCTTGGCAATCCGCATGTCATCTGTTACATTGGAAAACACCGTAGGTTCAATGAAGAAGCCCTTTCTTCCCAGCCCTTTTCCCCCACATTCAAGCTTTGCTCCTTCAGTAATGCCGCTCTGAATCAGTTCCAAGATCTTGTTGTATTGTTTTTTATCAATCTGAAAGAGAGAAGAAGCTGTTTGATGTGCAGACCATGCACTTGACAATCAAGTCCAAATAGGTGTTTTTGGGCAAGTCATATTCCAGTGAGTCGGCTCCTGCTTCCATTCCCTACTCTTTGAGCTGCAGAGGCCAAACATCTACAAGCAGGTGCTGACTGTAACCTTAGGCTCAGACTTCTTAGGAATGTGTCACCTTATATTTGTGGCTTAACCCACGCTCTTGCTAAACAATCTAGTTTATAAGCACAAAAAAAGCTGATCATTAATTTTTATCCCAGGTTAACTTCCTGAAAATGTTATAAGCCCAGCTGGTTACTAGTGGCAGGAACATTTTATAGACTTATTTCTGATTATGCTCATCTTTTGCTTAGAATTCCTGGATCTCCAAGCATAGGTATGGTTGTAGACAGTTCCTGAAAGTAAGTGCTCACAGAGACCTTTGAGAGCTCCTCACGGTTTACATTTGTATTTTTGGGGGGCTGAAGATCCACATCTTGCTCTTAAAACTGGGAGGCAAACATTGATATATAAATTGAGATTTTTTTATTTAACAAGAAACACCTCAGAGCTGCACAGATTATTTACTCCTTTAGAATTTTAGTCTTGAAAGCATGTATCCTGTCAGCTACCCTGGGCCTTAAGTGAGCGTGCACTGACTGACCTCTGCCTTAGTGGAGTTTAAACACCTCCAGGCACCTCCTGGGCTGTAGAGCCAAAGCCCTACTCCTTTACCTGTGGCCCTTGCTCTGTAGTGGGGTCAAAAGGACTCCCCACAACTCTCCTCTTTGCACGTTCTACACTTCTTCTAACAAACTCTTCATAGATTGATTCTTCCACATAAATCCGTGAGCCTGCAGTGCAGCATTGCCCTTGATTGAAGAAGACCCCTTGGTGAGCTTGTTCCACCGCGTAGTCCACTGAAAAACCAAGACAGCTCATGTTGCACTGGAACACTGTAGCAAATCTGCCTTTGCACCAGAGTTACATCTATTACACAGCACCCCATTCGTGAAACTTCAGAAGTGGGATTTGGTTAAGTAAAATGAAGTCTAAACATCCTGTAGTTGTGTCAGGTCATCAATGAGGATATTTCCACTGGAGAAGTTAAGACAGTGCTTTAGCAGTCAGTAGGAGTAGGGTATGCAAGAACAACTTCACCAGTGTCTTACATCCAGCAACATGGCATTTACCAAGTAAAACTCTTAAGGGAACCTCGGAAGCAGGATGTGCCTCACATAAAGACATCTGACTGGGTCACTACAGGAGGGTAACATTTGTCTGTGATCCCAAGCTGGCACTGGGTTTAACACTTCATGCGGGAGAATTACAGCACACCAAATACTTGGGAGAATTTGACTTTGATAATGGCAAGACGTGTCCTTCCCAAAAAGGCAGATTCGTTTTCTGCAACACAGAAACTTGCTCTTGGCTCATGCAGATGACTGGGTAAGGCTTTAAAATTATAGGTCTGTTATAGAACAGCCAACCCTTGATTTCTCCTCTAACTTCCTTGGAGGTACAACTAACACATTCTGTCCAAGCAGGAGAGAGGATCCAGTCGTATTTAGACATTCAAGGCCGCATTCTTACATTGGGTGTAATAACTGACTAGACAAGAATAATGAATTCATCCCTAAACAGTGCCCTACAGCACTGTAATACCTCTGTTAGCAGCTGTAGCACTTTGGAACATTGCTTAAAGTATAATCTTTTATGGACTAAACAAAGCAACAGTGCTTTCTTTCAGCACATTCTAGACAACTCTAACAGAAATGTCTTTTTCTGCCCTCAGTGTGGTCTTCAGAAAAATTATATGGGGTGTTCCCTGGACCACATTCCAATTTTCCCTGGCAGCTCCATGGAGACTGAAAACACTAGAGAATAGCTCTGATTAACTTATGTTTCTTCCTCTATTGTTAACAGTTTCTCACCGTGAGGAGCTCTAACCATTCTTCTCTGGTTTTTTGGTGCACTAAACCTTCAACAGCTCTATCATGCTTTCTGCTAACTTTTGGCACACAGTGTTCCTCAAGCAGAACAAACAGCTCCTTTGGAACAGTGAGCAAATTGCTGTTTTTAAATAATCAGAGCTTTGAAGTCTAAATCTTAGACCAAGTGCTGGAGGTTGTAATTGTGGGAAGACCAGAGAGCAGTTGTCCTTCCCCTCTGGGAAGTGACAACACAGATCTGCCCCTGGCATGCGTCACTCTGCTAGGAATGTTCAGGTGATCAGGTCTGGGTTAGTAGGTTAGGGACGTTTGAGGAGTGGTGATATCTGCTGGGAGGTGGAGATGAGTAGCTGCGGTAGAAGGCTGTCATACCTGTGTCTGGCTCCAGCTCACAAGAGCTTTTTTAGCTTACCAGGATGACTGTGGCTGAAATTTCAATCCTTGATTTGGTAAAGTTTTTCTAATAGCTGCTGGAAGTTGTCAAACTTTCCCTACTTTTTCAGATATTGCTAAGTTTTGAAAATGGGTACAGGATTGTAACCAACTCTTGTAATTCATGCTCTTCAGAATCATTCTGTTCACTTCCCCCTTTTGAATTAGAAGACCAAATCGTTGTGTCTATCGATAGGGGTTGCAAAGTTCTCAGAAAAGGCATTGAG
Organism: Pomatostomus ruficeps; assembly: GCA_013400735.1. NCBI lineage: Eukaryota > Metazoa > Chordata > Aves > Passeriformes > Timaliidae > Pomatostomus > Pomatostomus ruficeps. Next base: position 3,135 of record VYZT01041267.1, read on the forward strand.
TACAGTGTGCCTGCACACAGCCTGCAACAAGAGCTCAGGGCAAGGTGTGAACCATCTCATTCATCTTAATGGGGTGTTAACGTCAAAACCTCCTGCTGACAGTTTAGATATCAACATTTTAACTATTTCATTGCTGATCATTTAAGCAAAAACTTCCAGTTTGTGTTTATATCCTAGCCTAAACAGCTGTTCGGTACCTTCTCAGGTGCCAAAAATCTCAGCTGCACAACATCATACCTCTGCCAAAATTTTCAGCTCCCTGCTGACAGTGGCAGTGAGGATATTTCAATACGCAATTCTTTAGTTGTGAAAATTTTTAAAATGGAATAATCTCCCTTTATATCTACTTAACAAAGGAATACTGTACTGACTAAATTAGCAAGTCAAGTGTACATAAAATCCCTCCCTTTTTATAATTGCTGTGCAACAAAAAAATCACAGAATTTCCACATTTAAAGCACTAAATCACCTTGCTGCAGAGCACAGGATAACAAATGTGTATTAAGACTATGAAAAACACCACATCTATATGCTTGGTTATAACCTTTTTTCTACTTTCTTGTTGACAGAATTTGTGGGTTGTTTCTGTAAGATTGAAAATGCCATTAGATACAGCTGTATTGCTTCACTTCACTTTGTATGAAAGATGTGCCCTAAAATTTGTTTAGAAAAAAAAAGGAAAAAGACATCATGCAAACATGTTTTTAAGAAAAGTATGGAAGTGCTGACTTACAATCAGCATCTGCGAAAATAATGTTTGGGCTTTTCCCACCCAGCTCCAGTGTAACTCTCTTCAAATTACTCCTTCCAGCTGCTTCTTGGATCAGCTTCCCAACCTGAAAGGAAATGGAGACACATTTTACAGGGAATGTAGTCATACAGTTCATTTTAACAGCCAAGGTTGGCTATCAGTAGAGCAGAGCTTTAAGTAATCCAGCAGGTTCTTCGTTCCAAACATATTCGCATCAGTAGTGGACAGCTTTCCTTTTTTTCTTCCTGGAAATTGAGAGGGGATAAGGCACAGCACGAAGTTTGTGTACCATTCACCCATATGTAGCTATGCTACAGTGGCTTGGGCCTTTCTTTTAGGGCATTTTAGGAGGGCTGAATTAGAAATTTGAAATTGATGTAGCTAGAATTACTTCCATCCAAACCACTGACACGTTCACAAGGTTTAAAATGTCAAATTCTGATGAAATCATCTTGCTCCTCTGCAGGATTAACAGCACAGAGCAGAATACCAAGAAGGGCAAGAAGTTAGGAAAGCACCATCCCAGGCCTGACCTGCAGCTGCACCACACATAATCTTAATATGGGTTGCGGAGGTCAAAATCACCTCCAAAATGTCTTTGTAGATTGTGGGGTCAGCTGGAGCAGCCACAAATTGCAGATCTCACCAATGAACATGAGAGTAGATTAAATGGAGTAGCAATCTGACAGCTACAGATTTGCTGTGCCTCCACATCAGTACAGCTGGAGGGGCAGCTCCCTGGAAATTCTTCTCTCCCTGGATCAACAAATCCAAAACAGATCAGCTTTCATACTGTTGCAGTGTAATTGTGTCCATTTTGCAGCTGAGGAAATAATCACAGGTACATTTAGGCTCCTACATGGTAAAACACAGGATTAAAAGCACCTATTGAATACTGAGAAGCCTAAGAACCTTGGTAAGTGCTTTATTTTAAGTGGGATGTTTTAAAGTCACACAGAAAGTTAGAGGTGGAGTGAGATGGGAGTGAGTCCAGAGCTGGACTTTCTTCTCCATGTAGTACTCTGGACTCTCTATCTGTTTTCTATTTCTAAGGTTATGTGAGTGAGATTCCCTGCAGCAAGGGGTTAATGGATGAGAAGCTGAACCTCTTAGAGAACTGAAGGCAGTCTGCTAGAGAAAGTTAAGTCAGCACTGGAGTAATCAGAAAGCAAATGAAACAGAAACCAGGGCCCCCAAAGTAAAAAAAAAAACAAAGGAAAAACCCCACAGGATAATGAAGGAATTGTGAACCACTTCATGTACCTTTGTGATTAACTGTTTATCTGGTGATACCACAGTTGAGTGTGACTGAAGTTTTTTCTTTAAAAAAAAACCCAACTTTTTTTTCTTTACCCCTGTATTGATGGAATGGAGTGTTGACATTATCATGAAATTCCTTGCATATCCCCTTAATTGGAGCTGATTTTATTGCTATGTTTGACTGACAGCCAGAAGTGAACCTGAAAAAAAAGGATCCTTTCTGCCTTCCACCCCCACACATACATCGAGCACGTCATCTGGAAATTCCAGCCTCTCAAACTGTGCTGAAAATGTACACTGGAAACCAGAGTTCTGTGTTTATAGCCAGTGCCAGCCAATGCCATTCACACCCTCACTGCCTTGAACCTCCCTCTCACAAAGAACAACAACCAGCTATTTCCCCTCAAAAATTCACAGGGAGCAGGACAGACCAAGGAAGCCAAAGCAATGTATCCAGCCCTCATCTGTCTGCCTTCCATTCTACTTTAATATCAAAACACCTTTTTACATGTAAGTAAAGATTTTGAAAGGATTCCATGCAAACAAGTGATTGACAAGTATGTAAGTCCAAGTATAGTGTATATGGCAAATACTAAAGTCCAAAGGGCTTCGAGACAGTGGTTTTAATTTGGAAAAGTGTAGTCTGAAGTATTTTTAATACAGGGAAGCTGTTGTGAAGTTTCCAAGTAAAAACTTAATAGAAAGCCTCACTGTGTCTTTCTTGTTAGAGATCTGTGTAGCCATCAGGATGGTGGGGCTCACGCTGCTCAGCATTTTTGTTCATTGTGCTCCCATTGTGCCCTGTGCACTTACAAGTTGAGAAAAGTCTTAGGGAAGGCACCAGCACCGTGGTTATTTAGTGACAAAGGCGGCCTTTTGTGACTGACCCTCTCTTTATGGAGAAAGACAGCATGAAAGGGATAAGTGATAGTGTTGCAATCTGCATGGTCTTTCAGGACACGCTTCCCGCAGTGTCTCTCAGCTCCATCCCTGAGCTCCCAACAGGCAGCACAGCCCCGAGAGGGAACGCTGCAAGAGAGGACTCCCCCACAGATAATGGAGTTGTGTGATTATTCAGCAGGAATGTTGGCAGAGAAAGCCCTGACTCCCCATCCTTGTTTTGAATAGGCTTCCAAGATTGATATCAGGAGTATCCCTGGACAGCTTGTGAAGTACCATAACCTTGTAAGCTGCATGGAGGGTGAGGCAGATGTAATTTGGTCCATCTCAAAGAAAACAATTTGTTATGCAGACCAACAACAACAAAGATTAAAAAAGTATTTTGAGGCACCTCTGTGCAACAAAGCTATTTGAAGGATAGTCCTGGAAGAGGCTGTTTCTGGACTGTGAATGGTGTGATGTAGGGCAGTGAGAATGTATCATGATTTAAAACATTTGATTGTTGTCTATTTATGCCTTCTCTATTTGGAAGTTTAATGTCTCTTTCAAGAGGAGGCTTAAGCAGTCACATTTTAAATACTTCGTGCAGAAATTTTAAGAAGTTTGTTGCCTTTCATGTGCTCTTAATTTTCTGTTTTCAGACAGAAATCTGTATTTCTAAAGTGCACAGGTGGGTTTGCCTGTTACTGTTAAAGTACTGAAAGTCTCATGAGTCAAAAGGAAACCTCAAAGGTTTGCGGTACTTCCTCTTCAGCTCTGTCATTCGGAATGTCGGGCTTCTCCTTTGCTCACAGATAAACAACGAGTCATCAGGGAGCACCTGAACGTTGGGGAACTGCAGTCTAGCTGAACAGCAGGGCATTTTCTTGACACTGCCACGGACAAGACAGTGAAGGTAAGAACTGCACAGGGAGATGTATAGATTCAAAGATTCCATGAACAGTGCAAAATTTGACAGGGGAGACATACATCATCAGTCCGTTAGGCATTTTAAATAACACTCTATATCCCTTCCTTGGGATATTGAGAGGGTATCTGAAGAACAGTAAGTGGTTTAAGTTACAAGAGATATGATTAAGTTTTGGGAAGATGGTGTGGCCATACAGAAATTTTAAATGTTTTCTGGAAGTACAGTTTTCTCTCCAGCTATTGAGGCACTGGATGTCAATGTTTTGGCAAAATCTTCAAACCCATGCTGCTGCTCACTCAGTCTGCTTTATCTTTTATGGATTCCAGATTATATGCAAAATCTTTCTGAGAAGCATTTTAGAATCTCATGGCATGTTCGGGGTTTGTCTCCTGCAAGTACAAGCGAATTTGGAATACTGGTATGAAGAAGAACAGCTTTATTTGGCTGTGCAATGCCCTGTGTGAGGAGCAGCCCTGAAAAGCACACACTGAATAGTGCAGCACAAGTGAAAAGGCAATCCCAAACAGATTCCTGGAGAGAATCCTAAGCTATAAATGGGTAGTTTGTGCCTTAGGTTAAATCATGGCCCCGTGGAAGCCTGCGGCTAAACTCTGTTAACATTGATAGGAGTGATACACCATCCTATCTGAACTGGGTTTAAGAAGGTGATTCCTTTTCATATGCATCTTTCATAGGCAAAGAGGCACAACAGTTGCCCAAGGACAGCTTCCTAAATGCTACCAAAAACACAAAGCAAGGAAAAGGGCAACAACGACTTCTCATTCAGGAGGCACAAGCTGTCCAAGATATGATCCAAAAGGTTCTGCAGAAGCAGGAATGAATGCTAATGTAGCCTCCCTAAATCCTTACACGGGGCATGTGTGTAGCACCATAAGCTCACAGACTTCTCAGAACAGGTCACCTTTAGGATTCTTATTGCTAAAGCAGAGAATGCCAGGTCGCAATCCTTCATGAAGCCTAAAACCAGCAAGAGATTGTGTGATTCAGGAGAGCTCACAGAACTCATTGCCTGTGCAGTAGGAAGACATTCTGTCTACATCATGCATTGGGACATTCATCTCACTTTGGAAATGAAAGGAGAATCCTGCTGAGTAAATTAGAATCAGTGGTAATACAGCTGTTAGCTACAAACATTTGTTTGGCATGAATCAATCTCAACTCTCCCGTAGTTTGCTTTGATGGTCTCTCTAGTATCTTGTTGACTAATGATGAGATCATGGTTTGTTAATCTAAGTGCATAAAGAAAACATTCTGCCAAGCAAAATGCAGACTCTTTTGCTGGGGTTTATTGCAGTTGTTTATAGACCTTTTGTTTACACAGGCATCCAAACCAATTTGTTGGATATTTATTTGGGTTACTCTACAGAACTGTCTGAACACAGACCTGAATCCTATCTTAAATCTGTCTGCATTTTAATGGGTCGTAGTTTGAACAAAGTGGAAACCAGCCACTTAGGATACATTTCTTGTTGGCCAGAACTTCAAATGTTTTGTGTGCTATCTATAATTCTCATCTCAAGAGCATTTAACAACTGGAGGGAGTTGTAAGCCACTCTGATTTGGAGGTTACACATTTGGTTTTAAACAGAAGTTATTATAACTCATTAAACTTTTGCAACAATCAAAATACAATCTTTATCCCAGGCAGAGCTTCAAATCTGCATTTAAAAAAATTTATAACTTCTTACTGTCCACAATCATCTCTAACTTTAAACCCAGAACATAAGGCACTCAGCTATTCCCTGTGCACCAGGAACTTATGGGTACACCATCCCCACACAGTTCCGTTCAGATGGAGCACCCAGGTACTGACTTTGGCAGACAGCTCTCAGCAGTAAAATGACTGTATTTGCAAAGCCTTAACTGAGCTCACATATTTAAATGGAAATAAAAGCAAATTAAGAGTAAACCTGCTTCTGATGGCAGATTTTCTCTGATATTTGAAGGCCTCACACCTTTTTTTGCATAGCAAAAGTTCTTTCAGAGAATAAGAAGGTAACAGGAAGAAACTCTCTGCATTTTTGGTATGTGTAAAAATTGTCCCCTCATCAGCATTTGTCTTGGAAATCATAAAGCCCACTGTCATTTCACTGGGGAAGAGACTTGTAGAATGTCTCCTGTACTTCTGAGCATTGCAGCCTAACAGCAGACACATGGAAATGCCAGACATCTTGAGTTTGGATCTGTTCTTGAACTCAGAAATTATAAATTACTAATTTTAATTAAATTGTTGCTAGTCATTTTTTTAAAGGAACTCAGACAAAAATATGTGGCACAGTGAAGAAGCTGAGGCAGAGAGGGTCAGTGCCAAAGGAAGAAGCACGTACAGTAAACAACGGGGATAGTGGGACACAGCTGAGCTTTACGGCACCTCTCCAATGGGCCCAGGGAGTGGGAGTTTCACCCTGCAGCTCGGGACCAGAAGGATCAAGGAGAAATTCAGTAAGATGAGATATGTAAATTGATTATGGACTTTCAAGGGAAGGTGGGAAAGGATAGGAGCAACTGTTTAACATGGTCATACTGGCTGGAAGAAAGTTTGGTTATGGCAGTTTAAATTTTTGGTTATGGCCATTTAAATTTCATCTGATTGTGGAAGATGAGGAAAAAATGTGTCAGTAAAGCCTGAGAGGAGATTGCTGTAATTAAGGAGGCTCATGGATTAGCCCTGGTTCACTAAAATCAACACAGTAAAAATAAACATTTAGGTTAAAATGCCCTTACCAAACAATGCTGAAGAGTGAAAGGAAGCAAGCAGAGAAGCCAACAAAGCTACTGGCATCTAAGGAGGCACAGTATTTTTAGGTGTGCTTTCATACTCAGTATGATTTTATTTCTTTCAGTGTGACAGTTGTCAGAGTGAAATCCATAGCCTGCCAGGTGTTTGCAGAACCCTTCCCCTTCCTAGTGAGCTGTGGAGGGAAGAGTTTTGAGATTCATGCAGTAGGGGACTGGGAGAGGAAGATGATCCACAGAAGGGTGTTTCATAAGCAGGTAGGCTGAGGGATGGAAGAGTTGGCAGACTATTCTTTCAATGTGTGCAAGCTAACCCATAAAAGGTGGAACAGCAGGAAGGAGGGAGAGAAGTGAAATCAAACAGTAATGGTACCATAGAAAAAGAGCTCTCTATGCTTTTTCACATACTATTTTGAGGGGCAGAGTGTGAAAAATAAATAGCAGCATTTAAAAAAAATCTGAGCACCTGAGAATCTAAAAACCAGAGAAGAGGGTGCACGCTGGATAGCTCTAAACTAGAAATCAGAACCAGAAGTTGGAAGTGATTTCTGTGTTGTCATTGCATGGGCATGGGCTTGAGGCCTCCCAGCCATCAGGAGTGTCAAGAGGTACTGGACTAATGCACGGGAGACAAGGCCATTGGCACATGAAATACAAGTGTCCCCATGCACCTTGGGGCTCAGGAAGTCTGTAAGTCATTGATTGTCAGAAGCTGGGAGGCTGCAGCACGGAAAGGATCACTCTACACATGCTCTCTTCTTCTGGGAGCATCTGTTACTGGTCATGTTGCAAGATAAGGTGCGAGGCTGGAGGCCTCTGTGGTGTGGCTGTGTCAGGCTTTATTGAGTTAAGGTCATGAACTTGGCCTTTTGGCTCATATTTCTATGGACTGGGTTCTACAAATTTTGGAAAACATTAGCATTCAATTTTTTTTTTTTTAGGAGGAGTAGCCTGCTTTCTGCCTTTCAAGAATACTGCAGGAAATAGACAATAATAGCCCCATTTTGTGATTTTTACAGGCAAATGGAGAGTTTTCATTAGCTGTAAGTATACTTCAAAGGTAAAGAACTTATAGAAAAGAAACTCATGGTGAAAACTTGAGAAAAACCTGTGCTTCAGAATCTCAATTTGAAGATCTTTGCATTTGTACTGATAGGTTTTACCATTAACTTGCCCAAGATGGAACGGCCTTAACTAGCACATGGATGGAATGGAGGAATGGAGTTAATACGCGGTGCTTATACACCTAATGGCTATCGGAAATCCCCATCACTGGAGTGTGCAGTTGACATGCTTCAGACAAGCACCAGAGAGACAAAATATTTCCATTATTATTTCACTAGAAATTGAAATCTGTTTTGGAGGAGTCAGAAACTATAGTCGGGCTCATATCAGAACACAGTGTTTAAAATGTTACAATGTTGACTTGCTGTTACAAAAATTCAGTGTTACAGGAAATCAGAAACAATATGGAATAGTTTACACTAACTCTGCTTTAAAACGATCCATCTGTTCTTGCTTTAGGTTCTTAGAGAATTGCTTTTTCATCTCTGTAATGCTTTTCACTTCCTATTAGTAAGGCTTTTAAAGGTAGGCACTGAGTTAGTATAAAACCCACAGCTTTTGAGTTTAAACGCCTATTAAAACTAAAGCTGTCTGGAACTACAATAAAAATTTATTTTGGCTACAAGAGACAACTTTGAAACCTAACCCATCTGTATTTTTCCTCTTCCAAACAGTGCAACATCCTGTATAATAGAATATTTATCTTAAACAGAGACCACATATCTTTATGAAAACAATTGTTTCGACTTAATTTATGGGGGGTAATCAGCTCATATTAAAATTTTCAATATTCCAGGATGCTAATCTTAATTGGATACAGGAGATGTAATGGCTAGAGTAATTCCACAGAATAATCTGAAATCTGATGTAGCCATTGGCTTATAATGCAACCTGTGTAAATTAGTATCTGAAGTTGTCATTAAAAATCATGTACACGCATATAGTAATTGCAAAACAACTGTGTGTGCAAATTAGGCATACAACTGCAGCTACGTTTTACTGGTAATTTAGGCTTGTGTGTACCTTGCAAACTCAATTACAGAATAATTCCACCAGAATAATTTATTTGAAATAATTGAGCTGGTCTCTGCAATTCTTGGGCCCACCAGGGAGATACCCACACATATCTAGCAGGGCTGCATGGTCAGGGAATTTATCGATGCAAATCAAAAAACAAATTGCCCCACTGTGAAGAGCAGCATCCCTGGGATGCACAAAGCCTTCCCCTGCCACGAGTGGGAGTCAAACATATCAAAGAGAGACCAGATCCCTGGGGTTTAGCTCCCTCCATACAATAGTTTGTCAGATTTGAATTGAAAAGGGCTGGGTTTAGCACTCTCTAAATATAACCAGCCCTGAAACTCCCACAGAGATTCCTTTCTGTCTGCCTTCAGACGATGAGATAAGGCCCCTTCTCCTGTGACTTCAGTCTGGAGTACCTCTGTCATCCCCACCCCAACCCTGATAACAGCCAGCTTGGCACATATCTGAGCACAAGACGTGATGAGAGTTTTGGGGGTTAGTCTTGCTGTAGATTGCAGCCTTCATCTTCAGAGTGAGCCTCCTCTCTAACATCTGTAGCATAGACTCATAGCAAGACATTTTGGCATCCAGGAGACAACTGACTCCCTTCATCCTCTGGCCAGCTTCTTTCCATCAGTTTGGGAACAGACACCTTGGACAATCTCCTTTTCTCCCTGCATTCCTTCCTTTTTAGGCCTCCTCCTCATCCTCAATATACTTGAATGCAGTATCAAAGTTGAAGTATATTTGCACAATTTGCTCCCTTCCTCTCCCTTTTCCCCAAGTACAGCAGGATACACAAATTATGGATGTTAAAGCAGCACTTATGTGTGCTATGATATACACGGGATGTTCTGCCTACTTGCATGTGATTCACATCCTCATAAGCCCACAGGAAATCCCAGCAATATTTTTCCAGGCATATCTCCTGTGCTGAGGTGCCGAGCACAGCAGGGGCTGGAGGAAAGGAGCCATTTGTGCTTGGGAAGTCCTGTGGTATATAAGTTTAGCCGGGAAGGACAGACCACTGTTATTTAGATGTATCTCAGTGACAGTAAGAAATGTAGCACAAGGACTGAAGTATTTATTAACATTTTACAGTAATGTGTGAATCCTCTTACCTCAGTGGATCCAGTGAAAGCAATTTTATCAATGCCAACATGAGAGGCTATAGCTGCACCAACAATTGGACCAAATCCTGGCAAAATATTGACAACTCCTGGCGGAAAGCCAGCCTGTCAAAACAGGAATGAATGAAGGTAAGCATGACTTATGAAAACTGATAGAGCACATTAAACCACGCATGTGCTGGTAGTTCCTTCCCGACAAGGAGAGACAAGCATCACTCCCCTCAAGTATTCTTACCTCCTTGATGAGGGCACCCATATAGAGAGCACTGAGTGGTGTTTGTTCTGCTGGTTTAATAACTACTGTATTGCCACAGCACAGAGCTGGAGCAATCTTCCATGCAAACATCAGCAGGGGGAAGTTCCACTGTAGGAAAAAAAAATGTTGATAGATGGAAAAATATTGCCGTGGTGTTTTGTTTTCAAGATGTCAAGCTGATACCTCACTTATTTCTCAGGCTGATCCTCAACATAAATCTTTCCCAGCACAAAGCAAGGATTTTTTAAAATTACTGCCATTACGAAAGCAACAACAGTGACTTTTTAGTTCTTTCTCTCCTGTTCAAAGAAATACAACCCCCACCTGCAACCTCCATTAAAAAAAATTCTGTTATCTGTTAATTTTTCAAGTCACCACTTTTTATTTCATCTACTGTTTTGCAATCAGCACTTTTAATTCCCCCAGGAAAACAGTTCTTGCTTCTAATACATTTGGAAGGAACTGTTTGTTCATGTTGAAGCATATTGGATGTAAATTTCTTATCCCTGATTACATCTTAAGATATAACATTTATACCCAAAATTATACAATCCTTAATTGATGGAATTCCAATAAAAAGTCCATAAATGTTTATGTTCAGTTAAAGCATTTCATTTTCTTGAAGACTTCTTACTGAGAAATTTCTATGGAAGATGTTAAAAGAACAGTAAAAAACAAATTGAGGAACTCTTTGCTGATATCAAATTTTGTACTGTCATTCATTACAACTTCGTTTAACTGCAGCAGATGATGTAGTGAATTATATTAGTTTGATGCACAAACATGCTGTAGACAAAGATAAAAGTAACAAGACTTTTGCACCAAGGCCTGATCCTAGCAGGTTAAGTGGATAGTCCTGCTGATTTTAGTGAAAATGTTAGAGTAATAAAATAACTGTGTTTGCACAATCACTCTTACAAATGCATACAACAGTCTCTTGTAGGAGAACAGAAAATATCAGTCACAGAGTCAGCCATTAAGAGAGAGGTGTTGCTGCCTGATGCATATCAGCTGCCACTCTCACAGACATCTCTCTAGCCCCTGGCTAGCTTGAAAAAATACACAACTGTCTTTCCTTCACCGAACACCCAATTTTTTACTCCCTCTGTTGTTTATAAACTCCGGAGACAAAGTGATGTTTTAATTCCATCTCCAGTACATAAACCTGGGAGGGGAGCTGTAGGGCCAGCAGTGTGCTAACAGCCTGCACTTCTAATGGCATTGCAAGGAGAGCTCACAGCAGTTTTATAGGGCACTATACAACCCTGTTTATGCTACAGCACTGCCAAAGAGCACATGTTTTGATGGAAGCTGGGATGTGAAAGAGGATGAGGAGTTCAGTGTTAGACTTGCTGTTTAATCTTATTTTTGAATAACGTATTTGCTCATGCAATGGCCAAGCACATGCAGCGGCCTGGGCTGTCCTCTGGGACTGGTAGCATGGAGGAAATAGAGAACAGATCAGCAGTAGTGTGAGAATAGATGGGTATGACAGGCATCTTCAGGCTCTGGAGGACAAATCTGAGGGAAGAACGAACAAGTATGGTAGGTGGCTGGGTACCCTAAACAAAGTTTTACACATCTAAACTAAATAAATCCTGCTTTTGGCACGATCCTCAGCCTGCGGCCAGGTCTCTTCAGCAGATCTGTCAGTTAAGCACAATGAAACAAGCATAAGAGATGTCCAGCAATTTGGGGTTGGATTTTGGGGTTGTCATTTAGTGAATGCTTGTCCATGTGCCTGGGCAAGGAATGGGGACAGAGCTGTGGAATCTTTCATTCATAAGGACCAAGTTAGGAGAGTGTGTAGGTGTTTGCAGGACAGCTGCAGCCACAGACTCTCTGAGTCATTGCATGTTTCTCTGGGTTTCTGCCGAGTGCCAAACACAAAAGCCACCCCTTAACAAAGACATGAAATAACAACAAATATAAATAGGGAAAAAGGGCTTAACATTGTTAAAGTGATCTTTTCTGGCTGCTCCTCCTGTAATGGAATTGCTCCATGTTTCTGTTTAGTGGCTTTGTGGTAACATGAACAAAATAAAAAATCAACATCAACAAAAATTTCAGAGAATGGCTTGATGAGTCCCCCAGTGTTTTGTCAAGCAGAAAAGCTTCCATGCAATATTTTAATAGCTATATGTGAGCCTCCCATTGAAATTTCTGCCAGAGCTGGTGAACTGGCTCTTCTGAAAAAGTTACCCTCTCAGTGCAATTCCCATGCAATGTTCAGCAAGATTTTATTATGAAGGTGTCTATTGGGGTGTAGGGGGAGTATTAGATTTGATGAAATGATGTGTTTCTCTCTCACAACAAAATAAAACAAACATTTCATGTCTTCTATTAGCTACACAATGTTAATTGTAATGATATGTCTCCTGGAGTTTCCTTTTCTCCTCTAGCCTTGTAAAAGAAATAGCAGGAAAGAATGGAATTAAAATACATCACATTCTCCCAGGAACTGAGGAGCCTGTTAAATCACAGTAAAAACTAAATAAATAAAGAGACTACCACAGCAAAGCATCAATTTTCCATAAGTTGTGTGAACATCCATAACCACTGACAGCATATTAACACTGTGTTTTGCTTTGCTTGTTTTAATCATGTGAATTCTATGACTTGAGAACTTAACTCCTAATAACAGAGCCTAAACCCTATTAGCATGTTCAAATAAGCATTTGCAGGGAGGCTGTTAAAGATATGTCAACAATATGAGCTCAGCTTTTTTCGTAATGGAAAACACACATAGCTGAAGACCATGTTTTATGTGTCTTTAAAGAGAGCTGGTTCAAATGAAAATAAATAGAAAGCACTAGTAGAGATACTCACAGGGATGATCTGTCCACACACTCCGATGGGTTCATGTCTTGTAAACGTAAAATAATCTCCATCTGAAACAGATGAGCATGGTTACTCTCAAGTGCAGTTTGACTTGGCAGAACAAAAAAAAAAAATTAAGAGAGAGGGAGGGGAAAAAACTCTAAGGATCGGCCTTTGATGGCAGTAAAAGAAATAAAGAAGTCATGGAAGTGGTTTTTTGTGAGCCAGCATGGGAAACCTATGTTCAGGAGCAACCTAATTGTTCTTTCTATAGCACAAAGGAAGCAGGCTTCCCATCAGAAAGTAACCTGCTTTGTCCCTTGCGAAAGAGCTGTACTGCACAAAAAACCGCAGTAGCGTGGAAGCCGCATACTGGCCTCAGCTGATTTAAGGGCGAGAGAAGTGAAGAGAGTGTCACAAAGGCAATTTCCTGACAGGCATGAGCGGCACACAGCGATACAAAGGGGTATCTCCAGCCCGCTGTGGGGTAATAGGGTGACACTCAGCTGACCCATCTGCCATCGAGGACACAGGCGTGTGAAGCAATGGAATGATGCACCACAGTCTGCAGATGTGCAATGAACAGCGAAAGTTTGTGGCTCGTGTCACTGAGCATCATTCACTTCCTGTGGTCTGGGCGCACATGCTGAGCTTACACACGCAGGTTTCTCCCCAGTTAGAAAAGAGCCAGAAAGGGACCTGCTCTGTGTGGGGACCAGTTAACGCACCAGTTAAGGTACTGTCTAACCAGTAGCTTTGTTGGTCTGCTTGGCCTGCATGTGTGCAAAGTAGATTTACTGCACCTTTGTACCTCCATTGAGTCTTGTAGCTGTACATAAACTAGCCGAGACTCAAACTATCTCTGAATTTAGGTCAGATGTTTTTCAGTGAGGCTACGGCTGAGGGAAGGGCTATGCTAAAGGCATGAGCTGAATGTGCCCCTTGGCCTGTAGTGCTTGGTCATCTAGAAAAACTCGAATCTTAATTTGGGAAAATAATTTCAGCTAAGTATGTGAGAATGATGAGAAGGTTACCTAGGCTTAATGGCAGGAGATGATTTACCAGGATAAGAAAAGGTCAGACAGCGGAAGGGAGTAAGAGGAGGAGGAGAGATTACAGGGCTTTTGCTCCCATTGTTCTGTCTGACACAGGGTATGTGCTTTCCCTCCCTGGCTGGGCTGGGAAGTGGCAGCCCCCGCCTCTCCCCCACTCACTCCAGAGCTGAGCCACCCTTGTGCAATGCTGGGGAAGGGCCTAACTTCACAATGGAGAGTGTGTTTTGGGAACCTGCTGAAATGTCCTCTGAGATATATCTGGCAACAATAAACAGGTTAATCCTTAAAGTTTCTTGGGTTTAAGAAAAGACTTCAACTTGAATTTTATTAGAAATAACTTATTTTCAGGTCTGCTTATTTATATCCATCTACTTTACAGGATTTGCTCAGTAGAAACCGGAGCTAGAGTAGCTAATATGTCAGCTGGGGGCCAGATAACTGAATAATTATGAGAAAGGTAACAATAGTCTTAGGCAACCAAGACAAGGGACAGAACAGAGAAAATAAAGGAGGGAGGGAAAGACAGGAATGAGATACACATCAGGAAAAGGCAGAAGAAAATAGTTTATCAGTTGGTTTGTACTGCATTGACAAAGTGTCGTTGCAACATTTTAATCTCCAGATGTTTACCAACTCCCCAGCAGGATGGGAATATTTGTGTCACAGACTGAGATGATCAGTTTGGTTTTCCAGGTTGTCTTTCACAGATGCTAGCAGTGGTTCACAGACCATAGGAAGAATCATCAGATCAGACAGAAGCGAAGTAGAAGTCAAAATAGAGAGAAGTACATACAAGCAAAACTGTCTAAATGCTCAAGAGGAAGACAGAGGAGTCAGCTAAAAATACCAGCTTGTACTCGGTAGTACTGTGAGAGGTGGGTTCTCAGCCAGAAGGATGGTGGCAACATAACAGTAACACAGTTACATTAGCACTGTCTGACTTTAGATTGTCACTGCATAATCACTGCCACATGTCTGCGTGCTTCATCACACAGTTATAGATAACCTGAACCTCTTGCCAAGTCAGACAAATGGTGGTTAATTCTGCCCGGTGTAGGCAGAACGTTCTTTCCGCAGAGCGGTGCCTCCCATGCAGAGCTGCTCTCCCTGCTGTCTCCCACTAGACTCTAGACAGCTGCCCTTTTTGACACCTACTTCCAAAGTTCATCATCCACAGACTTTCTGTCAAGATGCGATTTTTGAGGTTGCTTTCTAACAATATCTTTGGGAACATATGTGCCTTGAAGTTATTCAGAAGCCTTGGATGTCTCTGGACAGGCCAAAGATGGATCTAAGAGCCACCTTGTCCGTAATGTAGAACAAGCTGTTACCATGGCAATACAGCTCAAGAATTAAGTGAGCTTAATTCCATTATTCTAAGCAGTGAGCACAGAAAGCTCCCGTGTGCTTAGAAATTATACAGGAGACTTTTAAAATGTTTGAGAGTTTCAAGTCATGCTAATGACACTTATTCTAAGATGCTGTGGCTGATGATTGCTCCTCTTGTCCTTTACTAGCTGGCTGCCAGAAGAACGTTGCCGGAGAGGGATCTGACACGGATCCCACATCCAATCTAAAATT
The DNA here is from genome assembly GCA_013400735.1 of Pomatostomus ruficeps. Taxonomy (NCBI): domain Eukaryota; kingdom Metazoa; phylum Chordata; class Aves; order Passeriformes; family Timaliidae; genus Pomatostomus; species Pomatostomus ruficeps. The sequence continues at coordinate 18,643 of VYZT01041267.1, forward strand.
TTGTGTTAAAAGTGTTTTTTTAATATACTCAGCTGAAATAAACTGACATTCTTCAGTCTTCACTGATATTAATAGAGCAAGATCAATTTGCAGCTGCTTAGCACCTGGCCCAAAGACTTTCATTTTTTAATCAGAAAGCAAGTCTCATTTATCCAGGAATCTCACTTTGGGACAGCAATATCTTCCACAGATGTGTTTGCTCAGATTTCCATCAGGAGTCTCCATCCCAGATATTTTATTTGCATAACAACCATAATACAGTCCTATGCCTCATATAGCAGGACACAGCAAACAAGTGGGTGAGGAGAGCTGAGTTGGTTCTTTAAACTGTATCACACCATATATTGCTTTAAAAATACATTTCTGCTTGCATTCAGTTTATTAGTTTAACAGTTTCTGGTCTAGCCTCATTCTGTTTTAATTTAAATCATCAAGGCTTTACGCATGGGAGCAGGCAAAGGGCAGTCTGAAGGTTTTGTAGCTCTGGGACCAAAAGGAATGTGACTGTAAAACACACTGTTCTTCTTCTACTTGTCTATCAATTGCCTATTTTTATTTTACAGGAAAAGAAAACTTCAAAAAAGACAACAACAAAAGACCAGGAAGTTTCAGATTTATTAGCACACTGAATAGAAAGAGAAGATTTAATAGTGGGGAGGTTTTTTTGTTTTGTTGTCTTTTTTGTTTACCTTTGGTGAGCTGATGGTAAGTGAACGTAAAGAGCACTGTTGTTTAACGCTGGCTTTGCCCTAAAATAGCTTCATGAAAATGGCAAAGTTATGGTGTGAAAGTAGAGGAATAAAGAGAAGTGTTAAACGAAGAAGAACTAATTGATACCCTGAATATCTGTGAATGGACTTATGATTCTACACTACTGAAACTGTCTTAGCACAAAGTTTGCATTGAGGAAGGCATGCTGAAAGTGTGCCTTCCTTTCACCCAGCATAGCCCACCTCACTGAAAAAAATCAGGTTTTATCCTATAAGGTACTTGAAAGCAAGAATAAGCAGAGAATATTTATTCTCCTTAATCTGGCAATGCCTTTTGCTGGCTGACCTAATTTCTGTGTACCTGTGGGGCTAAAGAGTGAGAAGGAGGCATTCACTGAGCAGAGAGAAAGAGATTAGGGAACAGGAAATTTGCTGAATACATGAATTTATGGTGTGGTCTGCACTTTTGTATGATTAAATGTGAAGTGCGAGCAGCAAAACTGGGATTTACGAATCAGCCTAAATGACTGTGGAAAACTTTTGAGTCCTTGCAGTAATGTCTACACCTGAAATATTATTACTGTCATTTCTTCGGTGAAAATAAGATAGTGAAGATAAACACCAGTCAGTGCACGCTGCAGTTTTAATAAGGTGAAACACCAAGATGAGTAACACTGCAGTAAGAGTTACATGATGTTTTCCTTCTGATAATTTTGGTGGCACATTTTCAGTTTATCTGCTTGCCTCAGTTGGGCAGTTTTGTGCTTTGCTGTGGAGAGGCCAGTGAGTGCACGGCAGATCCTGTATCACACGGGAACACCAGGGAAGCAGCTGGGCCACAGCAAAGGGCATTTACCCCTGAGTGTGTCCTCCTGGCCTTATTGGGTAAAATGGAGTAAACATGCACGTGCAATGAACATGTGCACCATGAAGCCAAAAAGAATCCACATCATGAATGTTCGTTTTCCTTAATGTTTTCCCAGAGATTTATTTTATCCAGGTGAAAGATGAGTATATTTATCTTAATGACTGCACCTACATAAAATAATTTTCTGCTATTTTGCCACGTTGTGTAATTATAGCACTTGCTACATCTAGTCCGGACTGCAAATGAGTATGTTTGCATCAGAAAATGTAGCCTGTATTTGTTAAACAGCTGTGAGGGGGGGGCAGGAGGAAGAGACTTGTTAAATAAAAATAATGGTAAGGATTTTTTTCATATCTCTTTAGCAAAAAAGTAAGAACATAATAATTTCCTAGCATGCATAAAGGTTTATCTCATACATACAATATAAAACTCATCCCACTGAATAATTTGAAGAAGCATCTATAACAAAATATATCTCATATGTATGTAGTTCTCTGTAGTAACATTAGGAGTGCTCTCAAAGTATAAATTAAGTTAGATCCAGTGTTAGTCCCAAATAAAATTATTTCCATAAGCAGTAAGAAGACATATATAAACAATATCTATATGTAATGGTACTGTTTCTTAAACAGGGACCCAACACTATTTTCATGAGTTCCAAGGTATTTTTCAGGCTTATACCTCATCCATTTTTATACTTGTATCAATATTTAAATGTAGGTATTGAGCTATCTCCTCAGATGGACACATGCAAAAGAAACCAAGCCCTCCTCACACATGCGTGTGGGGCAGAACAAGAGCAGGGCACCCAGCCCTGCCCTTGCTGACTTGCAAACTTCTGCTTCAGCAACACACGACACACAGTAGGAGCAACCCAGGCTTCTCCAGAAGCTGTATGCTACTCAGCTGTCTGGCCACGAGGAGGTTTAGGTGCATAGCTGTGCTTTAATTCCCCTTACCTACAGGAATGGTCATTCCATGGATTTTGTCTGCCCAACCAGCATAATACCTCAGGGTTTTTATGACTCCCTGGAGATCTACATAGAAAGCTTGCAAGAACGGTTTGCCACTGTTCAGTGACTCCATAGTCTGCAGGACAAGAAAAAGTTCAGAGATGTAAGTATAGTAACATTTTTGGACTATTGTACTTAAATATTCACCATCTTAACATTCTTGAATCATGACGAAGATTTTAATGAAGACCAATCAGTTACACCTTGGTGTAGTTTTAACCCAGAAGGTTCAGAACAATTATTCCCTTTGTTACTTCTTTTCACAAATGTGAACAAAAAATACTTTCCTTTACAAAAGAAAGGTTTATTCTGGGGTATTCTGGAATGGTTTTGATTTTAAGAACATATGTGTGTGCTTATGTGTGTTTGTCTGTCTGTGTTGAGGGTTTATGTGTGTATCCACATGCATGTACATGTGCCTTTGTGTACTTTGAACCTAATAGCCACTGTGTTTGGTCCAGATCTATAAATGCTGAATTGCTTTAATCAGGAGCCAAGACAAAAATGCCTGTCAAACTGGGTTCTGTTATGTTAATGATAACAGCTGAGAAGGGGCTCCTTGTAACCCCGTATTAACGATCTGAATCCATAAAGAGAAGAATGGACATATCCCTCTTTATATAATTGATGTGAATATAAAAATTTCTCTATATGGTTGCCAAGACTCCTGCTGAGGTCTGAGATATCTATACTGTACAGCCAGTTTATTTATTGCCATCAAATAAACAAACTTTTCTCTAGGGAAGCTCATAAATTAACAAGCTAATGTCTTTATTTTTTAGTTAATATTCCTATTTTTAAAAGTATCTTATAAACTATCCTCTTAGGGGTTCCTAAGATCATTTAGCAAAAAGAATCCAATAAAATATCCTAAGATGTTGAGTAGCTTAACTCATTCTCAATAGCTGTCTAATAGAAATCATTAAGAATGGGCAAAGGACGCCCGTGTGTAACACACCAACCATCAAATGAGTTTCTATAGAGAAGAATGGAGGCCTAATTCTGCACTGACTTATATCCCCAAGAGCAATTAATGGCACTGCCTGCAGTGCAACTCAGTAAAGAACTTGGCTCTAGAAATAAAAATTAAATGACAGGCAGAGTAAACTTGATTTGCTGTGCACTTCCTTCTCCCCATGGTGATTTTACAGTATCCGCCGGCGGTAAGATGATTTAAGTGTTGACAAAGCTGGAATTAAGATGTTCACTGGCTTAGTTCAAAGCACTTGACATGCGGAAAACAACATTAACAATGCCACCGTTCCGAAGGCTTCATCCATGGGCGAAACGGTGCCGCAGCCGGGACTGGTGCCACCAGCTGAGTGTCCCTGAGCATCTCACCTGCCGTTCCCTTCCCTTCCTGTCTGCACAAATCATCCCAACCTGCCACTTCTTATTCTGGAGGAGTTACAGGTGTGCATGGCAGGCACACACGTGTGGCACAGCCACCCCTGCTTTTGTGTGATGTCCCATTTAAAGCTGATCTGAGCCCACTGGAAGGCTCCTGTTGGCTTTTATGGGTTTTGCATCACGTCGTAAGTGGACAGAGCCATGCCAGCCAGGAAGCTGCGTGTGGTTTTCACATGCAATTCATATTAACCCATTCATGACCTAATTGGCTCTCAGAATGTAAAACTGACAACTGAATTGACTATTGATTTTTATGTGCCACTTACAGCAAGAATTGCCCTGTCCCTTTCGACCAAGTCTGCTAACTTATCCAAAAGATGGCCTCTTTCTGATGCATCCATCCTCCTCCAAACGGAACCGAGCGAAAAAGCCAGCCGAGCTGCCCTCACGGCTTTGTCTGTATCAGCCTGTGAGAAGGAAGAAACAAACTGAGGACACAGGTAAATAACACAACCAGGCTCCTGAATTTGCTGTTATAAAACCTTAGTCACATGCTGGTTTTGGAACTATGATTAATGAAAGAACTGTCCAACAGCACTATTCTGGACTTGTTGCTTTGATCTATTTATACATTTCTATTATCTGTTATACATTTAATTTATACATTAAACATATGCCCATTCATGGGATACATTACCTTGTCAGCTTCCTGAATCTCACAGATCTGTTCTCCTGTTGCTGGATTATATACTGGGAATATTCTTCCACTTTCAGAATTCTGCCACTCATTATTGATGAAAATCTAGAAACAGAAGAAAAGTCATCAGGTCTCCTGCATGAACAAACAGTAATACATATAACAACAAACTCCTGAGAAAAGCTGCAGATTCTAATACAAAAGAACTGAAGCTTATTTTTGTTTGTGAAAATCACAGTTTTCAAGAGTTCAGGCTGAGGTCAGCCCCTGATATATTTCTGTATTCTATAGCAGTGTCATTATAGAAAAAACATCAGAGTCTAAATGTTGATTGATGTTCAAATTTGGTTCAAAAACTGTAACAAATAACCCAAAAAAAAAGAAATACCTGTATCAGAGAAAAAGCCTTGAAACTGCTGGAGACAAGACAAGGATTTGGAGTAATCATTCAGCTCAGTAAGTAAACATTTGGTCACTGATACATCCCAGTCAAGGCTGAATAATCTCAAACATCACAGTTCTTCAATACACAGTCAGTTAATTATGGCTACAGTGATGGCTTGCAGCACAAAACTAACTTGCTTATCTGCTAGGAACAATGGAAATGGTTAAATTCTCTCAGTGTTCATATCATTTTAATTGTCAGGGGCAAAACAAATTTAAATGGTAATGGCGCTGACAACAGCTGTCTTGAGAAAGGTAATGACAAATGAGTTTTTTTTAAGTAGATTTTTACCGGTAGCTGCATACATGTCAGTTATTTTCTAATGAATTTTTCAAGAACAGGATGCAATTATTTATTAGCAAATATTAAAGAAGTCACTACATGAAAATGACCGAGCAAAAAGTTTTCCAGGTATTCAGTCTCTTCCTGTCTTTTAAATCTTTCTAAGAATGAAAGTGTTCAAATAGTCCAGGCACCATTTGGGTTCCTTGGAGTCCAGATATCAATGTCCTTTCACTGGATTCCATAAAATACAACATCAAATGTGTAAGAGGATGTCCTGGCCTCATTGAAATACACAGGAATTTTACTCCTGATTTCACTGAAGGCAGGAGTTCACACACAGAGAGAAGGAATGTTCACCACCCCCGTTTTTTTTTGCATACAGGGCTGTGTTTATAAAGACAGGCACCCTTTGAAAGATTGAGGAGTCTCAGTTCCAGTCAGAGATACACAGGTGAGAGAAACTGGCCCATCTTTATACACATGAAGGCAAAAATACATCTGTAGAGTTTTCAGTTACCAGGCATGAGCTTGCTCAACCTATTCTCCAAGCCAAATGGAAGTCCTGTAGCTGTGCTCCTCTCAGCAGGGCTTATTAGCTCAGGCTCAGTGCCACAGGAACTGCAGTGACACAGCTCCTGCTTCAGAGCTCGCTCGCGGCTGGCTCACAGTGGCCGTGCGTGGGAGCAACCTGTGCCTGCCTGGCAAAGACCCTGGTGACACAACAACTGCACAGAGGAGCCAACAATTACATGCTCTTGCTGTTATGGATACATTTCTGTTGTGTTTCTTCATCTTCCCTATGCCTCAAACTTCAGCCTCTTTGCTGTGTGCCCCTCCATCCATTCCAGAGTCTGTCCTTTCTTTACTCCCCCTTGCCCCTTTTGTTTAGGTTTTCAGAGGGTGCTGAACCAAGGACCTACCACACCACTACCACTGCTTTCCTTGCAGGCTCTGTTTATCCTGAGCCTGTCTGTGTCCTCAGACTGTGAGCTCCTCAGACCATGCTGGTGTCTTCCTGCTCAGTGATTACACTGTCCGGCAAACCCAAGTCCTGGTCAGGACATTCTGGAGCTAACCCAAAATGGGATAGTGAAAGAATCACCAGTGTGATCTCTACCTAACACCATACGCAAAAATCCTCCAGTGTGTCATTGTCACCTTTAGACTGTAAGTGAAGCAAAGAAACACTGAGATCTGTGACCTGTGTGGAAGAAGGAATTTACTTCACGCTTTCCACTGAGTTTTCTCGGAGTTAACTCTGCACCCAGTGTGTGTGTTGGGGAGTGCTGAGGAGGAAGGGGAAGGGAGAAAAGCTTCCAGCTTCAGGAGCAGATGGCCAGAGAAGATGTAAGCATGTTTGTTTAAGGTGACAGGATGTACATAAACACATGGGATTCTCGTGTGAGCTGCACTGAAAGAATGAAGCAGTTTGGTTGAATACAAGGACCTGAGAAATCGTGGCAGCCACAATTCAGTACACTTCCCTTAGAGAAGTGGTCTGCTCTTTTTTAAATAGATTAAAAAATGTTAACTCCATTCTGCTGGGATTAACACCTATCATCAGGTTTGCTAGTACATAGGACATATATTTGTTCTTGAAATACATGTCACCATAGGAATGAGAAATAGTGCCTTGGAATTACAAAAGAGTGCTGCAATTCAAGCTGACTGGAAGGAAAACTGTATGATTTTATTGAATGCTCCGTTTATCCCACAGATTTAGAAAAAGAACAGGAATAGTAAATATTTCAGATAGGACATGGGAAGGATCTATTTGGCATAAAGTTAGAGCTGAAAGCAAGAGAAATTGCTACTGTTAATGGTTAATGTTAGTTTCTTCCTGTTCCACTTTCTATAAACAAGGTATTGCCTATACAAGCTCATTACTGTAAACTGAGCACATTTAAATTGGCAGTAAAATCAGAGTATTTACTCTAGTGCACAAATAAAGTACCTAGTCCCATGTTTTGGAACAGTTTCAAGTCTTGAAATCCAGCAGCTGGCGGCTTTACAAGCAAAGCCTTACACTTAAATAATTCACTTTTGAAAGTTTTAGGTGTTCTGTGTCAGGTAGTACCATTCAGCAGATATTCCTACCACCGAGACGCAGATTCTTTTGCAATAAATTTGCATTCACAGGGGCTTTTATAACTCTTCCAGCACTACTGACTCCAATGGCTGTTGATTAAATGTATATATCCTGTACATTTAATCTGACTTTCATTATGGCCACTTCGTAAAAATGCCATGAAATGGAGAAGCGATGACACATTGCAAGAACAAGGAATCCCTGCAAAGCCTCAAATTGGGTTTTTTTCTCCCTTATTTATAGTGACCATGGTAAAGGCTAACTCTAAATCAGGGAGAACATTTGACAGCAAATGTTCCTATCTATGGATTATATATAACCCATCCTAAACACCAGATAAAAAAGGGGTAACCCTAGAAAAAGAAGGGCTTGCTTCCATGTAAATCATGCTACAAATTGGACAACACCCAGTGAGTTCATTGTTCAACCTCAATTGTGAAGGCTATTCACATTTACTATTCCCCTGGAATCAATGTTAATTAAGGCTGACTGGAGCTATAAATCAGCCTTTGGTTTTTACAACTTAATTCAGCATTAAGCATATATATGTAAATAAAAGGTAACTGATTAACCACTTGAGTTTTCCAGGAGTTACTGAGGTAATTTGTTTTTGTTTGAGTCCTAGTGTTACCTTTTGTGATATGCAGTAGGGAGAAGAAAAAGTCCATAGTATGTCATGCATTTGCTATGTGGTATTGTGGTAGTTAAATAATCTGGCCTGTTGGGTGCTATCAACAGCATTGTGCCAAGAGGCAAAGGGAAGAAGGGAGCACTTGAAAAATCTTGGAATACACAAACATTTTGTTTGCCATTTACTCTCAGTAGAGCCAGTAATGCCAGTAATGTCAGAGCAAGAAAGGTGTCCCCAGTCAGTGCAGCGATTTAGCCAAGAACAAACTCAAGTGGCAAGGCAGCCAAGGCCTCCTGTAAGTGGGGAGTGTGGCTGCAGCTGCTGTGCAGTGGGCTAAGGAGGATACCGACTCCGTTTGTTGCCCAGTGACGCTGAAGGGGCCAGCAGAGCAGGGCAGCAGGGGAGCTGAGGGTGCTGGTGCTGGGGTATGGGAGGTTTGGGGGTGGGAGTTCCAAGCAGTGCGATGGGACAGGCCTGGTGGAAGCTCCCAGTTTACCCTGTGAAAGGGATGCCCCTTGGAGCGTCATCATGCTCATGTGATCTCATCCCACCTCTCTGGGCAATTTCTGTTCCTTTCCAAATGAAAGATGGACAGGGTACGGATTTTTCCTAAAAAGAACAGTCTGGTATGACAATAACCTCTTGCTCACACATACATGTTCCTACAGATCTTTTGCTAGAACTTTGCAAGGTCATGGTCCCACCATGTCTTTACTAGGTTCAAATCCTGCCTGTCGTTAATTATATATGGCCTCTGTTGACAGAATTCCACAGGGCTGATCAAGAAAGCAATCAGACTCATCCTACAGGTCAAGTGACCGTTCAGGGCCTTGGAGATACCACATCATACCAACAAGTATACAAAGGAAAAGTAGACTCCAAAGTTACCATGTAAAAATTCCAAGTTACTTTGAGACTGCTGATATATAGTTGGAAGAAAATCATACTTTGCATTTTGCACAAGACCTGCATTTCACAAGAATTACACACTGAATTCAATAGCGTTTTGGATGCTCATCAGTTTTGAAATCAAGCCAAGAGTAAATGTTTATAGCATAACACAAAGCAAATTTAGCTTTGCAAATAAACAACTACAATCTCTTGTTTCAGTAGCCATCTGTCCCAGCTGGCTTAGTAATAATTAGCAACTTAATGTTCATTTCAAACCATGCAGGTAATTGGAGCAGTAAGTATTCAAAGAGGAAGGGATGTGTACAAACCCAGGCTCGACATTCTGATCTGCAGTGCAGCAGTAGCAAAATTTAGACCAGGGAGAAAACACATTTTGTGTTTTTGTCACTATTTACCACCAAGCAAGTACTAAACAACTGCGTGTGTGTATAAATATAATGAATTAAAATACAGCACAGAACTAATAACCCCTTTGCAGCTCTTTGTTGAAAGAGCTTTGGTTTCATGGTACAACAAATTCCCTCTGCTATTGAGCCAGGGGCTAGCCCTGGATTTGGGAAAAGGAACAGATTTTTACATTCACTGGGGAATTCCTGCATGCTCACTGCCTCTCTTTTTTTGTATTGTCTTTCCTTAAAAAATACAGGGGAAAAAAAGTCATTTGGGCTCTTTTAATTCATAAGAGTAATCAACACAGGTGGCAACAATGTAACTTTTCATTTCCTTTCTTGAAAATATTCTCAAATGATGTGTGAGTGAAATGATGATCTACATTCTTAATTTGATATTGCTTAGTGATGATGTCATCAGACATTTTCTTCAGGCTCCCCAGCTGTTTAACTAAGAACTTCAGGCAGTGGACAGACAGTGGCCTAGCATTCAGTTCTTTGGAGGTGGAATTATTTTCCCATGGATTTAATAAACTAGGTTTTAGTGCTGTTGCAGCTCCAGAAATGTTTTTGGTACAGGAAGAGGATTTTAACATCCAAATAATAATGGCTTCCCACAGGAGACTTGGTTCTGGATGAATGGAGGAAGGAATGGGAATTTCCTAACTCAATTGATTTAGTAGCTGGTTATAGTTTCATTCCATCAAAGATCTTTTTTTCATATGTGGCTTTTTCCTTAGAGAGCTTTTGACACTAAATCTGCAGGGATGGGGGAGGGGGCATCAGATGCCAAAGTACTTTATAAGAGAATCACAGCTGCTTGGCCCTCAGCATCTTCTCAGAGCTGGAGGCATTAGGAAATACATAATGGCACTTCTTTTTTGAGGAGGGATGGACAACAATTTTAGAGGCATGCAAAAAATCCAGCAGCAGCATTTCCCTTGGTAAATACTGCATAACATCCCAGATACCGGGCACCTGTGCCTCAGTCTGGTCAGGAAATTTCATATCCTTTCCCATCTCAGCAACTTCATTTCCTCTCCTTGGGAAAGTTTCAAGAGTCCTAACGATTAGTACGAGTGTAAGGGAATGAACTAGGTGGGATTGCCAATCAGAGGTGCAGCTTGTTTATTTTCACAAGCCTTGTTTTCCTTCCCTTTTATGGCTGTCTTGATAGAGCAAATCTCTCACATTCTAGAGTGTGTTGAGGCACTCCTGGGAGTGACTGGAAACCAACAGCTGGCTATGGGATCAGTGAAAACCTGGTTTATAGGAAGGCACTCAGGAGCAAAAGTCAATGCCAGCAGCTGGATGGCTGAATGACTGGCGATGGATCAGCAGTGCCATTTTATTTTATTTTTAAGAGGATTGTTCAGGTGACCAAGAAGAGTCACTGCTTCTTGCTGGCAGTTCACAAAAGGTGAGTAATGGGCTTCAAGGCCAAGCTCCCCAAGCACCAGCAGTGCACAATCCTGCTTCCCAGCCATGCAGGAGCCTCTGTGGGCAGCGCCAGTGGCTGCACCGCTTTCAGCGGATACCCCTGCAAGAGCCAAGGCAGCCTGGCTGGCCCAGCACCCACGCACAGGTGGTTCTCATGTTGTGCAATACCCCAGAGCAGAATCATCCTCAGGAGTTACCCAGCTTTGGGTTCTTCAGTGAGATGCCTTTCAGCTGTGAAGGAACTGTAATTGTATGAGAGTAACAATGAACTGTACAGGAACAACTTTGCACCAAATTTAATTCTGGCAAGCAAGCTCCCATGGGCATAGCTGGTTTTCAGCTACAAGAGGTCCAAGAGGTCCACAGTAGAACAAAAGGAAAAATCCAGCTGGTTTCAGTGGGAGCTGAATCAGGCCCCAGTTGAGGAAAGGGAATCAGTGGCAACAGCCTCCAGAGGGATGTTTGTACTGGGAAACAAAGCTGTTTCACTGGAAACTTGACACATGCTCTAGAGTCTGTGAGGTCTGAAAGGCCAAACAAAACCAAAATATGTTGGTTTTTCTTCCTCTTCTTTACTGCTAGGTTGTCCTTCTCTCTCCTTACTCACACCCCCCATACCATATTAAAAAAAAAAAAAAAGAGCTCTGTTCTAAAGCTCTGTGTGCTGTGGGGTGCTCGTTTTTTTTAAAAAATCTCATTTGGATCTCAGAGCCTGAAGGATAATGTCACGGCTTTTGGATGTGGTGTACCATAAATGGGGCTTTCCTTCATAAATCCGAGCTTGAAATTTCTCTCAAGAAATCTAGAGTCCAAACTTGTGAGTGTACTAAGAGGGTCGAAGAATTTTGAACATTTACAAACATACTACAGCAGGAGGATCAAAAAAGCAGAATCAGAAATAAAATGCCCTAGAAGTGAGCCGGGCTGCTCTGGTTTCACTGCCAGTGCAGCAGCACAGCCAGCTCTGGTACAATTATGCTTGTGCAAGCCCAGTCCTGTGCCAAGGGTAGGTGTCTGATGAGAAGACCAGGGTGTTTACCTTCTCTGGGTGTAAATCCCAAGTAACAAGGCCTGAGTCAACTCTACCAAGACCAGAGCCAGTCCTTCATACCAGTGGACTTTGGATTAGAAGCCAGGTATTTAAAGGAGGTGAATACATCAAGGTTCAGTGGCATTTCAGGCTGTGTAAATGAAGCCAGGCTTCAGTGTGGCCGCCATGACCTGGAGGAGCATTCCCATGATCGAGCCCTGATGGTGGCAGCTCAGTCTCTTTTCAGTCCCAGAGAGGTGGGAGGAGAGGGCAAAGCAGGACCTGTCTGCAGGGGCTGCTGCCCTGTTCTGCTCACCTGGATGTGTTGTTCAGGTGCTCAAAGGCAGACAGGGCAAGTCCCCCACTGAGCCAGCTCACAGAGAGAAGAGGTTTCAGGAATGGTATGCTAGGAAAGGGGTGTGATGGGAGGAGAAACTGGAGGAATCCAGGGTCTCTGAGCAGCAAATGGAATCAGAGAAAGGCCTTGAAGCCTCCCGTCAGTCTGCTGTGAAAGTAGAATGCAACATGATTTTTTCTCCCCTATGTCCCACATCCCTCACACCAAATGTTTGACCTGCCTGTCTTCCTGTCTTAATTAGTCTTCTGTCTTTCTGGGAGTTGGGTCTGTTCTTCTGCAAATGGCAGCACATCAGACAGGGGAAACCTGTCATGTTTGTTTTCTAAGCTGTAGGGGGCACCCATTTGAAAAAACTCCTGGCTTATCTAAACATTTTTGTTTGTATGATTTTGAATTAGGAAGTGTGAGTAATTAGTTAAGAAGATTAAATAAGTCTTAACAACATGCAGTAGCGTGCTTACTTTCCTCCTCCCCCCAAGTATTTCCTGCACAAAACCCAGGCTGCCAAACTGTGATGATACCCTTTTCTATTTTAGTTTCTCACTGTGCCACATGCTGATACAGCATCCGTTATTTCAATTCAGTCTCATTAAAGGGATTATTTTGCGCCTGGTTGTTCAAGAAAATTAATCTAAGGAGAAGAAACTTCAGATTGTATTGTCTGTTGAACTATACCCACCACAAACATTTTACTCCTTTTGGCTGCCTTATTAAACCTGTGGGAAGAAACTTTGCTTGCAGCACATAAAGGCTTTTCTCAAAGTAATTTTTACTTTTTTCAGCTAATGAAGAATTTATCTGCTGTTAGTAGAACAATCCAGAAGCAATAACATAGCTCAGGTAATATTTCATGTATTCCTAAGAAACTAAGCTCCGAGCTTTACTTATCCTTTCATCAGCGGGACTCTTTAATTGCTGGAGAACATTTACTCTCTTTCTTTAACTGCATCAGAAAACACTGCTTGTGAAACCAAGATGACTAAAAAATTAAGTATGCTCTCTGTTTTCACTAGTAACAAAGACAAGCCATTCACTGGGTGAGCTGAGTAAAGATGGCAGTGGTTTTTATGGAGTATGATCCTTGATGTCACTTATTGCACCTTAAAAAATGAAATAATGGAAGATTTTTTAAAATCCACTAAATCGAGAACAGAGAGGAGGGAGTATTTGTTTACAGAATCAATTATTGGGCTGTCACTGGGCTTTAATGAAGTTGTGGCTATTAAGAACTTGATCCTGGAAACCCTTCCACAAGCACTCATTTGAAATGGTGGGAATGAGGAGGTGTTTGTACAAACAAGACTCATATTACTCCGTGTAGTTCTCCTGTGTTTTGCATTGTTTGTGCCTTGCAAGTCCTGTGTGCTCCTTATGTGTGACAGAAAATACTGTGTGCTATTTATCTGTACATGGGAAACATGCTCTGCCATTTGGAAGAATTTAATCTCCCTTGTAGGTAACTGCCATTTTAAATGTTCATCACCAGGAACAAGTTCTTACTTAGAAATTAGCTGTGCTGCATAAATAAATATTCCTCCTAGGATTTCAGACATCATAGACAACACAGAAAAATATAATGAGCAAATTTATTTTGACTTAAAAGCTCTGCCTGAGAAAATTACCTTATAACTACACATGAGAAATTGCTGGAATGTCAGCTTCATTTGCAGTGGCCCCTTATGGCCTGATCACCCTCCCTGGCACGATAAATCACTGGCAAGATCCTTACCTTAACACGTTTGATCTCAGCTCAGCAAGACTTGGTTTTGATGTGAAGAACTCCAGATCTGTTAGGTCAGAGACAAATAGCAGAGCCACTGACCTGCAAAGTGCTAAGTCTATATTAGACCCAAGTGAGCAGCCTTAAGCTCCTGAAGAGTTTTCCTTCACTTCTACTTTGCATCCTGAAGCTTTTCAAATATTACTGTTAGCATGTTTTGTTAATGATTCCAGAGATATTTCCTTTTGTGCCGTTCTGCACGTACAGAATCCACAAAAAACATGTGGTGTGAGAAGCTTTATCTTGGATAAACTGTTAAAATTATCTGCACTTTAGAGAGACATGAAATAAAATTCATTACTTATCAGTTTCTGTATTGAATTTACATAAATGGCTTGCACTGGCCTTTTTCTTACTAGACCATGCCTACTGATATCATAAATTATGATATTCACCAGTACACCCATTAAGATGATGCAAAGTGCCTGTATGTACATATCTGTACATACAGAAATTCAAACTACTCCTAAAAAAAAGGGGGAAAGCCCAGCTTGTGACATTTACATTCAAAGTCTGAACTTGCACAAAGAACAGTTTTGTGACCACTCAGTTTTGCAGCCTTGGTTTGAAAGTATTCCTTATTGTCCTGGTTAAACAGTCACTTATCTCTACGATAGTAAGCAGGAGTGTTAGTCTACCAGAAAATTGGATGTTCTTAATGGGCTTTGGGGGAGAATAGCTTTGCATCATCAGCATTAAGTTAAATCACATTAAGTACCCACTTACAACATAGGGATTACCACTTATGACATCTTTGGTGAAAGCCTTTAAAACAAATTGTTGTGTTTGTTAGAAGAAGCTGTGAGATAACAATTCCCAGAAGTCTGATTTATAAATTCTTTTTGCTCTTCAAGAAGATGCAAAGGAACCTAACACCTCTCATTCAATGCTGCAATGAAATCTCTCAGGCTGGAAATTCTTTTCAGTAATAAGTCTTGGAAAATACTGATTTATTTACTTTAGAATATTCTTCTGGAGACATTAGAAACCATTAGACTCCCTTTCTTCAGAGTTCAGTTCTGATTTCTCCTCCAGTTCTTTCTGTTGATCAAGTAGTTGTGTTTACATGTACAAAACTGGAATAGGCCATTCTGCTTTTTATTATTCATAAGGCTGATTGGGGAGAACTGGGTTTAAACTGTCAAAGTATCCTGCTGTGCTTGGATACCTGACAGATTTACACCTCAAAGTACTCTGTGGTGCTAAGGCTAAAATTGGATGTGGAGTGTTCTTGCAAGAGCTGATTACAGCCTCAGTCAAATAGAACACTTGAGGATATATCAAAATAATGCCAATGTTTGATAGAATTTAACATTTTTATATATGACCGGCAAGCTATTCTGTATAGAGATGAAGGCCTGCATGAAAAATGAGCTCTTCTATTTACCTTTAAATAGAAACAGACTAATAACTTTGAGTATATAAATGAGAAACATGACCCTAAACTTTTGCCAAACATGCACTATTAAAAACATGGACTAGGGCAAACCCCAAACCTGGTTATTCCGAGCTTTCCTTAAATGAGCAAAGTGCACTATAAATCTTGTCAATAAAGAGCCTTCCTTAAAAAACTCAAATACTCATATATGCAGTCCTGAGATCGCCCTCTCCTCATTTCCTTTAAAATTCATGTTTCTTCTTCCCTTTTTAACTAAACTCCATTTTTCGCTGCTA
Source organism: Pomatostomus ruficeps (assembly GCA_013400735.1). Classification (NCBI taxonomy): domain Eukaryota; kingdom Metazoa; phylum Chordata; class Aves; order Passeriformes; family Timaliidae; genus Pomatostomus; species Pomatostomus ruficeps. Next base: position 34,314 of record VYZT01041267.1, read on the forward strand.
GAACCCCTTGTAATGATGCCAGAATATGGGCAAACCTCATTAGTTTCCCTTCTGTTTACAAGACAGGATTTATGCTTGTAGTGAACGCAATGACACATGATCACTAAATGGCTAAAATCACTATCAAGACCTTAATCTGAGAAATTTTTCACCTAGACATTGCAAGTACTATTGGTATGTAAAGGTATGGAACCCAGAATTCATTACAGCAAACGTGTCACCCAGTGCCCCCCTTCTGCAAGGAGCACACCAGTGACAGCTGTTTGTGAAGGGTCATGCATGCAGCCTCGGCAGGTACATGGTACAGGGTACGTTGCCAATCCAGTCCAATCCAGTGAGTACTAACTAAATTCCCATGGGACCTGGCTGAAGTCACATGTTGCTATTCCTGGTTGACTGCTTTTACTCTCCCTAAAGAGCATTTAGGCAAACAGCTGGAGGAGTTGACTACAAAGGTTCCCAGTCACAGGGAACCACTCTGGGAAAGCAGGTAAAGGCTTCTAACCAGGAAATATGTTATCAAAGGATTTGTCCTGTTCCCTCAAGGAAAGAAATGAACTGAGACAGAGAGCAGAGCATGAACATGTTTGTGTTTCATGCAGAATCCAAACATTAAAAGCGATTGTCTTGGCTGATGGGAGGAAGAGCTGTGCGGCACCAGTCAGTGGCATGTTCTGCACTGGGCTCCTGCCTGGCATCTAAATAGGAGGGCCTTCCTTCTCGCTCCGTGCTGGAGTGCCTTACTAAAATGAAACCTTCGAGACGTGAATAGAAGCAATACTGGAACTGGGGTTCCAGTACTGTCACTGCTTTGCACTGATGGACTATTCCTCCTCCTAAAGAGAAGTACAGGGGGGAGCAACATCACCAGCTCCAGCTTCATCTGAACTCGTGATGCAGATCTTGCAGCAAGGAGGGCACTGCCTCCCTGACAACGCTCAGAGGAACAACAACAGAGACAACTCCTGGTAAAGTGACACAGAAAGAGAGCAGAGCACAAAGAAAGGGGTCTTTTCATTTATACCGTGTGTGCCTGCATGGGTGAGCACACAGAGGCATGCAATTCATAACATACAGAAATGCAGACATGCATCCACAGGTAAACACTGGCTCCGAAATTCATCTGTATTGCCATTTCCCAGAATACCATGTACAAAAATAGAGGCTTGATCTTCTTGTAGTCTGGCTGGTTTAGCAAGAGATCCTGCCTCTGACACTGACCTACTGTCTGAGTTAGTCATGGTTACACTCCCACAAATTTAAACTCCCCCATCTGTGAAGGAACCTTGTCACAGTTTTACAGTAAGGCTGAATCAATTAATGCCTTCTGAAAGATGTGATGGAGCAGAATATTAACACTTGCAGTTGAGTGATGCCAGCTAAAAACATCTTTAGTAATGTAACAAATGGATTTAAAAATCACTCCTAAAGGATTGGACCACCAAGACTCCTAGGCCATCAACAGCATAGCTATAGCACATTTAGTGTTAGTCTTATATCACAATTTCAAATGGATAGTGAAAAAGCAGAGTTTGATTCTCACCTCTCAGGAAAACAGCATCCAATCAACATCACAAAAGAGAAGTATAAAATATACTCCAAATATGTTTCAGACAACAAAATTAAGTGGTTCCTTAAAAAAAAAGAAATCTATGTATCCACCTGCCAGTTACATAAATGCCTTCTCAAATCAATTTGACAATATAAAGAAGTATTAAAGCCAGTTTAAAATTAAATTCTATTTTAAGGACATTTTACACCAGCAGAGTGGTAAATAAAAGTGAGGTGCAGTGTCATGGGAAGTGTTTTTGTGATTGAGCTGAAAAGACTTCACAGGGTTTTTCAACTAACTAGATCACAATTTTCATCTAGGTCATCTTATAGCTCGGAAATAAAAGCCCAAGTGCCTATAAACCAGCCTAAGAAAGCTGAGTGTGAAAATGGGTGATCTGGACTGTATCACGGAAAGGAAAAACCCAGCATTTTTTGAGCATAAGGGGATGAGAATTATCAGAGGCATACCACACTTTTTACGTGTAAGCTGTGCAGGGAGGACAAGTCGGGCTGCAGAGGGGGGAGCAGCTCTGTGTGCAACGCGTTGCGTGGGCACTGCCTGGAGGAGAGGAATAACAAAAAATGCAGACCCACGGATATAGAAGCAGCGTAGATCATGAAGCATAATAGCAGGAGTGAGGTACTGACTTCTAAATAAAAGCAACTGAAGTGACACCAAAGAGGAAAAAGAGTACGAAGGCAGCAAGACTGGTGCCAAAATAACTCCGTATTAGTTCAGTGAGAGCTGCGCTGAAACAGTGTGTAGAGAGCAGAGTTTTCTGTATTCTAATGTAAACAACATTTGACATAGTCCTGTCAAGGACTAAAAATTGTGTCCGAACCCCTGAGAAATGGTTACCATGTAAATAATTCCAGCTTCATTGCAGGAGAGAAACACATGAAGAAGCCCTACTCTCTGGGATACTAAACTTCAAGAAGCAGATTTTTTTTAAAGAGGAAGTAACTTAGAAACTCCCTGCTTGAAGCTCGGAAATTAAAATCCATAGAATCAGCATGGAGGCTTAAGAATGTGAAAGAGTCAAAGAAGATTTGCATTCCCAAGGCTAAAAATGGGAAGCACAAGCAAGAAAATAAATGGGGCGGCAAAGAAGGGAGATATGAGAGGAAAAGCAGACTGGAAAACACAAAGACTGCAAACACAAAAAATAAAAATTGCTACTAAAGATAGGAAATATTCTAAAAAAAATTACTGAAAAGGTAACAAAAAAAAAAAAAAACCAAACCCAAAAAAAACAACCAGCCAAGAGAAGCCTAAATTAAATAAATAAGCAGATATGGGCTGTGGGAGAGTCACTGAATTCTGAAAACAGCCTGGCTATGGAAGGGAGCCTGAAGATAACTTCCAGAGGTGGCTGCTCATTCTGGGGAGACCCTTATTTGGCTATCCCAAAGTAGATTATATTTCTGGTAAAAAAATTAGAAAATGATGGGTAAAGTACTTGTTCTGGGGCATCATCTTTACTATAAATCTAACACCAGCAGTATACCAAAAATAGTTTAAGGGCCGTGTCCAGGCCCAGTGCTTCTCTGCCAATTGTGCTGCAAGGAGTTGAAATAAAATTCTTGAAATAAAAAATCCTGAATGCTAATGAATCTCAGTTCTTCCAGTTTTCAAAAGCTAAGGCACCAGGAATTGCATAAAAGCTGCTAAGAATATACCAGGTTGATGGTGGGGGTGATGAGGAGGATGATGATGTATTAAGTGGTATTTTTCTCAGTGAAGCATGAGAAAACAATGCCACAGCAGAGGCCTGGAAGGATCTTCCAGCTGGAGAGATCTATTTCAGATGAAATGTACAGCTGAAGTTCTAACCAGCTCTAGTCATGTGCGGCCAAATTTAAGACATGCTGACCTATTCACAAGAGGGTAAGATCAGTCCTTATAAGACAGCCAAAAATACCTATATTTACCCCAAATGGTAAATAGCTCTGCTTTGGAAAGAAATCAGTCTCCCTTTGAGATAAGACCTTACCTGTGTAAATACACGTGTTTGGAATTTCTGTATGGAACGGCACTTTCTGATAGTTTCTGAGTAAAACCCAAGGGGTTTAGTGTAATCATTGCCACAGGACCAGGGCATGGTAAGAGGTGCCAGTGACCACCTGGCATCCTCTTTCCAAGTTCAGCAAAGGGGCTGCAGCCTGTTTTACCACACAACGCTTCCTGTATCTCTGTGACTTTCCGAATGGATTTTTTTGTAACTCACTTATTTTAAATTAGGGCATACTATAAATCCACATGGAAATTAGCAAACATATCCTCTCTGTAACCACACCACCTGCTGTAGGCCCCTCACAGCTGTCCCACAGCATCCCCTTAGATTCTGAATTCAATTCAAAGTCTTCATTACCTACAAATCCCTCACAGATTAAGGTCTATATACTCTAGTGGTCAGTGTGGTTCTGAAGTATTTTAGCCTTCAGCTGAGGCCAATTGAGATTGAGCTGACCTTAAACATTTTCACTTAGGTCACAGAATATGATGTGGATGGTTCTCTGCAGTATTTTCCTACTTCAGTCCAACAAAGCTGGAATGCATTATGTTTCAAGTCACAGATAAAAATATAGTTCACTAGGCTCTCTGTGAAAGGCACTGACTCCAAGCAGTCAAGGATTAGGTCCTTTTTGTCACCTGGGAGACTATTGCAGCATTACTATTGCAACAACACTTTGATGTGGCTTCAAATATCACACTTTTAATAATGAAGTGCTCCTAAAGCTTAGGTCACCGTGTGACTTAGAGTTGATGTGTTGCATTCATGTCACAAAGGGAGATTGCTCCTTACAGAAAAGACTGATGAATACAAATACGTTTTTGGACAAATTCTGAAATAGGGAACTTGTGTTTTGGAGAAAACCAGATAGGTACATGCAGTTGGAACAGGAATTCATTTGAGTAAACACAAGAGTAATGAATGATTGAGCCCTTGGATGGCAATCAATTTTTAGACTTCGTCATTCTCTGCATAATATTTAGTAGTAAATCTTTGCACAGCTATTCATGCACTTACTGTGCTTTAAGTAGGGATGCCAACCCTTGTCTGAGGATTCCTCACTAGAGAACCGCATAGAACAGCACCTTTCTGAAGATTTTTTAAACCTCTACATACCTGTGCTTATATTACATTTACATAGCTTCCCTACAATCCTGTATTTGTTTAAATGCATTTTTTGTCTGTCATTTCTTTCAGCTGAACTAGATTTGATATATTGGTTACTTGCTTCAGGGAATGAGTTCTACTCCTAAAAAACCCCACACAGATAAACACTGTGGGGTTTTTTTTAGAATTGGGGAGAATTAAAGAATTTACAACAAATAAACAGAGAAATGTTACAGTCCAGCCTTACGAAAGATAGCTGCAAAATTGTAAAAGAAGAAATATGACTTTATGCAAGACCTGACAAAGAATTTATGATATGGACCACTGAACTCATCTTTTCTCATTTATCTCTGTAAACGTGTGAGATTTCTTGAAAGATAGTTAGTCAAATGAGGAGCCAAGATGAATCAGTGGATATAATTTATTTAGACTTTAAAAAGGCTTTTGATGATAAAGTCCTTAGCAAGAGGCTATTAAGGAAAGTTAGTAACCATATGGTGAAAGATAAAGTCCTGCCATGGATTAAAAAGTGGTTAAGAGATAAGATAAAAAGACTGGAAATAAACGGATAATTCTCCCTGGAAAGAGGTTAATAGCAAGGTGCCCCTTCATTTCTGTGACTGGCAATCGATATCTTGGCTCACCTGCCTTTGCAGATCATTAATAGTAAGGTACAGAGTCTGTAGATTAAAAATGTTCAGGCTAATCAGAGTATCGTAGAAAATATTCCTGGGGCTGAAGTTAAATGACATTTGGGCAACTCAAGGGAGATGAAATTTGCCAAAGGTAGGAAATACAAAGCCAAGCCTCCTGGAAGGAAGGGTTCAGACAACTTCTGGATGCTGATCTGTTTCCACTGATTTGCAAAGTCTGTGAACAGCTCACTGAAGGGAACGGCTCATGTGCACTGTAAAGAAAGGAGGACAGCTGGATCCAGTGGTTCCCTGGTGTGGTCCTCCCAGGCAGTTCATGGCAATGAATAACTTCAAATGGGCAGAGCCCATTAAGATCTGCCAGGAACAGTTCTGCACAGACAGGGAGATGGACAAGCTGCATCAAGAATTTTTGGACTGTAGATTTATCAGAAAATGCAGATCTACAAGATAGAGATGTAATATGGAAATACATCAGAATTGGTGAACTTCTGTGGGAAATGTTTCTGAAGGACAAAATGAAATGGAGAATGAATGAGGGATTTTTAATTCTTTTTTTTTCCAGAATGAAAGCGTGAGAGTGTGACAGCGTGTGTGTTATTCCTTGCTCTGTCCAACATCATGATTATTCTTGGAGCAAATACCTGAATCCTACTTTTCCTTTGTAAGTGTTCTGCCTATTGGGCTTTCAAGCTGATGTCTCTGAAACCTCATAAATACTTAGAAGTGAATTATCCAACAGTAGACAACGTGAAATTCTTTCCAAAGACAGCCAAAGCTGGCAAAATTTGGACCTATTCCCCATCAGAAATTAGGGATCCATATTCAAGTTTCTGCTCTGTTTGCTTCACAGCAGGGATATGAATTTGTCTGCCTTTCACTCAGGCAAGTGCTCTGATTATTAGTGGCCTTCTGGCTTTGGTGTGCAAATAAATACATGGATCGATCTTTTGCATTTGAATACTTGAAATGTTGAACACTTTTTGCAATGAGAAGAGCAATGAGAAAGTCTTTCAGTGCATCATCTGACCCTACCAACTGGACAGAGCCAGCAATGTATTACTGTACAGCTTGATGCATTAAACCAGGGTGCATTTTCCCTAAAGATCCAGCCCTTCCCTGCAGATTCAGCACAGTAAGAGGTCACTGCTACCAAAGTTACCCCTCAGTAGCAGCAGTCTGCAGTAGTTCTCTAGCTGGGGCCAGTTCAGCCCAGTGCTTTCTGTGTTTTTAAGGCTCATGGCTGTAGTGGCTGTACTGGACTAAGCAAAGGCAGGGACTTGATACACGTAAGGCTATGCTTGTTTCTTGTTCCGTCATGCAAAACTTGGGTAAATTGGGTTTGTGCAGAAGACGTAAAGGTTTGGGAGGAAAGAATAATCCCATATTCAGGCTGCTAATTGGAAAGGAGTGCATAAATATTTTGCAATCACTATCTGAGTTGATGGATTGTAATACTAAACACAAAGTGTGAATACAGTAGAAGAGAAATTCGAACTGCATATTTAAACAACAGTAAATCTGCATATAGTATATACACTAAAACATCATATGTGATGATACAGAGCAGCATCCCTAGTGTCAGCAGCAGATGCTGAAGTGTTCCACAAAGTGGTAAAGTAGCTGTTCTATCTGTCTACTCTTCACGCAAACATCTCTAATTTTCTGTGCCCCATCTTTTGCCACAGGACTGTGCTCACCTAAGTGACTCAAAAGCCGTTTTTTCACGCATCACTCAGTGGTTCTGACTTCAAAAGGCACTAAAGTAGCTCATTCAGGGAAAGACAGATGGGAAAGTGCATGTATTCATCACTTACCTGAGTTTTGCCAAAACTTGTCTTCTGTTTAAAAAATAACAAAGATTCTGCATATTAATCTAAATAAAATACATTTCCTGCCTCCTATTATAATGTCAGTCTAGAATTTTATCTGGAAAACACGTGCTGGAAATTATAATGGAAAGGGTAATGCCAAGGAAGCGCAATGGGAATGAAAATACTGAAACCTAGCAATGAAATACTTCAAACCCAGATGCTTATCATATAACAATCTGAGATGTATTTGTTATCTTTTGTCTACCCAGAAGCTGTTTGCCTACACTTCATACAAATTCCTGTACACAGCTTTCTGTTGCAATGCTGGGCAGGTAACCTGGTCTGTGTGTAGAAACTGGACAGATTTTAGCCAGTGGTGTAAGGGTAGAGGCAAACACTTTTAACACAGGACAAAGAAAATATGGTTGTCAGCTAAATCATAGGCTCTTAATAGAGAAATGTTTCATGTACCTCCTCACTGCTGCTGTGCTGTAACTTCATCCCTTCAGGGCATCTCTTTATCAAAAGCTCTCAAAACCACAATTCTTCAGCTTTTCCTTATGCTAAAGTTGTTCAGCTCTTGCTCAGACTTAAATCAGTTGGCAAGCAAGAAACAAAACTTAAACCATCCATTTGGATTAGTGTATCCAACATGATGCAAACTGAGAATGTTTATTCACTCAGCTACCTGACAGAGTGATAGAGCTGCAACAGGACAGAGCCCTGGGGTCCTCATTCTACCAAGCTGTCCTTTAAAGAGTTGACATGACTTACTAAAACCACAAAGAAAATACTTTGTAAAGCAGATGTGGTTATGCCATAACAAAGGAGGGATAGCCACATCCTGCAGAAACACCTTTAGCCCCTCAAACGGAGACAGCAGCAGGGAAATGCTGCAAAGGGCCCAATCCACTGGGCTGGTTCTGTATCTACTGTCAGACACTTGGGAGACAGTCTGGGGAGGGAAAATGGAGTTTCGTCACACCTTGGAACAGAGAGGCATCAGTGTAACAGTGCAAACCCTCTGACCATGCTCAGAAGCTGTCAGGCTCTCTGGGCTGTGCTTCCTATACTAAACATGCTAATGACATGTCCTTAGCAGACATCATGCTACTGCTTCTCTCACACATCTGATATTTCTGGAACAGCCCGTTCTGGGAGAGTTTCTGGCACAAAGTTGACTTTTGTAGAAGCGTGACTTGTTCCCAGGGGGAGGGCTGGATCCCCTTCCTACCTACTTGCCCCCTTACATATGGAGCAGAGCACTGCCAGCACGCTCCTGAGGAGGGCTTGCTGTGCCACAGGGCTGTGGAGCAACCTAATTCCATGCAGTACTCCAAGGTGCCCTATTCTGCAGATGCAATCTCTCCCCAAATGCTAATGTTAAAAAGGAAAGAGTTAAGGAGCCATCACAGTGAGAAGAGAGAGAATCCTGAATGTAGCAGTTCTAGTACTTGCCAGCCACACAAAAAACTTAACCCTGTGTGCTTGAACACTCACCTGCATGTCTGGTTCACATCCTGCTCACCAGTTCTTATTACACACATCTACAACACTTTATTTTTCACAGACTGTGCCAAGGTATTAAAAAACTGGGAAAAATATTTCTAATGACTGTTTTTTTTAAAGCAGCATAGGCTGACTTCCAGTACTGAAGTCCCAATAGCTACTGCTGCACATCTTACACAAAACCATGGCATTGGGGAATTTTCATCACTAAATCATATTTTTTCTGACCTAGCCAAACCTACATTGCCTCTGGATGCTCTGTCAGGTGTACGGATCGGAAGGACTTCACAAACAGTTTTCTGCTCATTTCAATAAACTTACCAGAGTAATATTTCACAAGTTTCAATAATTCTGCTAAATAAAATCAAATAAATGAGAATTACACAGGTGATATTTGTTTTAGCTATATAGTTGGAAGGAGCTTTCAGAGCAACCCCAAGGGTAATGCAGTTATTAAAAGATTAATGAATAATTTTCTTTTTCCCAGTACATATTAAAAATCTTTAACAAAACTCGCTTAGGGAATCCTGGAATTTTAACATGTTCTACCCTAAACAGCCTGTCTATTTACCAACTTTAGAATTACAGAAATAGAATTTAATTGTCAAAATATATTTAGAATTTTTTCACTACGTTTAAATGTTCATAGATACCTCTATTTTTCCTAAAGAATTAACTCCCAGGTGGCTATGTTTTTACATTCATAGACAGCTGTAATAAAGAGTTCAAGAATTCTCTGTCCTGGTTGTGTATTTAAAATTCCCAGCTAACAAGCAGGAGAGAGACTGCTAGGAATGCTTACAGATGTCTGATTTTACAAGGTCTGGGGTTGTTTTCTTTTTTTTCCTTGCCAAAGTGCTTTAGTCTAATGTTATTTATTGTTTATGGAAGTTGTTTATCATTTAGGACATGAAGTGACCACTCCCCCAAAAGAAAGAATCAAGTTACAATCCATTATTTCATTTCTGATTGTTTTTCTTTGTAATAGGTGGGAAAGTGGATCCTGGATAAAAGTCCTGCCCAAGACAAAACTCCAAGCTGAAGACTCCAATTATCTATAAATCACTTGAATTTCCTGCAGAGAAAGAGAAAAAGGAGGAAAGAGCGAGACAGACAGAAAAACAGAGACAGAGGATATGCCAAGTGAAACATTTGATACCTGTCCTAAACCAAAATTTTCTCAAAAGCAACCAGGAGTTACCTGATATCTCAAACCCAAGCTCCAAAGAAACACATTGCTGTTGTTTTTGGCTTAATATTGAAATGAAGTAACTTTCTTTTGATTGTTCCATTAGTATAAAATGTGTAACATTGTAGATCTGAGATGATGGCACTATGTATTGATTTATTAGAGGTCACTATACATTCTCTCAGAAAGCAAGCTATGATTGCTGATGGCTGCTGTGTTTTTCAAAGATTTTTAGAACCAATTCTCGAGTTTTAGAACAGAGAAATGCAAGTACACTTAGGATGCAAACTGGATGTGATACTACTCTCAAGTATTTCCCACCAAACACCCCTGAAGCACAGTTCACACTGAAACCAGCAATGAACAAAATTCATGCCAAATACTATTTGCACAGTATGATTGCTCCCGAGGTGTAGCACTACACAGCATCCAATAACTGCATTCCTTACTTATTTCAACTATTTAAAAAGAAATCATGAGCAAGAAACTATATGCATTTTTAAATCTGCATATTGCAGTTTGCATTAAAATGTAATGAAATTTAAAATAGTTGACTTTCCTCTGAAACATTCTTCTAGAACAAGGAATTGCTGTAACAAATTAGAAGACAAATTAGTTTTGGCACCCACTAAAAAAAAAGAGAAAAGATGAAAAGCTTTTAAAGTGATGATATGGAGGAAAAAATTACACTACATCAGCCAAAATGAGTCTCCTATCAGCTTTAAAGCTCCTGAAGTTGTATTTCCAGTAGATAAAAATGTTATCACCTTTTTCCAGTGCTGATGTGCTTATTTTCCTATTAAGTTACTTGGTAATTAGAAACAAAGTCTGACACATTGTAATCTGTTTATACAATAGATTTGAAACATTTCCAACAGAAATTAAAACATTCTTTAAAGATACTGAAGATGCAAAGATTAAAAACATATAAACGAATTTAAAAATGCAAAATGCATTTGCAAACAAATTACTGTTCTTAACGCCCATTTTAATCAACAAAACCAATTTAGTCTCATAAGACACCACAGAAAACCAGCAGATTTTTCTACATTGACCCAGTGGGTTTGTTCTTAACTCTCTCTTTATGAAAATAAGTCTTAAAGGTTAGTAGGAAAAACATGCCCTCTCTCAATATTGTTCAAGGGTGTATTCAAGAATCACGGAAGTTTGCAGAGACCTGTTCCAGTGCTGTAACAACCTGGTAGTATTAAGAGTCCTCCAGGAATTGTAAAAGAGTCCCTTGGGCACACAGGGTAATTCAAGAAAGAAAACATTTTTATTTTCTTATTAAGATACACAGGTATGTATAGTAATATCCTCTGAAGTACATCAAAAGCAACCAAAATATAATTCGAGAACTACTGATTTTGCACTGAAAATAAACCTGAACAGCTCTGTAGAAAACAGTACATTTAAAGAGAAGTGGCAAAGCCAGTCCCAGCAGATCTAATTTGCTTTTCTATTACCCTGTGGTTTTTCAGATGATTATAGGGATAAAAATCTGTTTCTTTTATTGTAGATTCAAGGCAGTCTTTTAGCAGGTTTTTTGGTTTTTTGTTTTTTTTTTAATCTCTACACTCAGGTTGGGTAGGGCAGAATGAAACTGATTTTAAGCAAAAACCCTCCTTTGGAGGGAAAACCATGAATTTCTCTGCCAGAACAAACGAACACAACTTACCTTGGTATATTTGATTTCAAGGTTGAGAGTGGGAGAAGGCAGCAGATGCAGAGATGCCATCAGAGCTGCAGGATCTGCCTTCACCTCCCCTGGCATCTCAATTTTACTGGAAGTCATAGTCTTGGGGGGGTTTTATAATACCACCGAGCCCCCCGCTCTGCCCTGATGCTGTGTTGTGTTTTGGGTTGGTCCCCCCCCCTCCAAAGCCCAGCGCTGAAGATGTTGCTCTCCTCCTCTGTATATAGGCAGGTGTCAAGCCGGGTCTCTTCTTATTGGACATGGGGGCAGAGGCAGGGGGGCAGGTCCATCCTACCTAGGGCGAGAGCGGCACAGCCCCGCTCACTGCGGCGCTGCCTCCCCGGGCCCCCCGGCCCCGCGCCCCGTCCCGTCCCGGGGATTCCCGGCTCCCCGCGGAGCTCCCGGGCGCGGGGCGCTGCCTGCCGCCCGAGGAGCTGCACCGGAGAACGGCCGCGGGAAGCGGGGTCACCGGGCCCGTCGTGTTCCCCCTCGGCTCCCCGGTGCCGGAGGGGGGCCGGCGGGGAGAGGCCAGTCCCGGCTCCGGCTCCGCCCGGGGCATCCCGCGGGGAGCCCGGGCAGCCCCAGCTCCACACGGGCTGGGGAGTCCCGGCCGCGGCGGGGGTAGCGGCGTAAGGGGAGAGACCGGGCTGCACTGGGGAAGCCCCGTCGGGCCGGGGTGCCCCACCAGCGGCGCTGCCGGGCAGCGCGGCCCC
>VYZT01041267.1:46743-132223 GCA_013400735.1 Pomatostomus ruficeps
GCTGCCCCCTGCCGGCCGCTGCGCGCCCCGTGCCCCGCGCCGCGAGCAGCGCCCCGCGGCCCGCGCTGCCCCTCAAAGTTCTCTGCCAAAGCAAGAGGCGTAAAGGGCAGAATAATTTGTTCAAGCAACAGCCACCTGATGCCAGCCATTATTTCGGGGGGCTTTCTTAGCAGGAGGCCACGTCGTGCAAGAGAAGAAGCTGGGCAATGCCGTACAGCAGGTTACTGGCAAGGCAGCGGCCAAATGGAGCCAGATCCACGAGCTGACTGCCATCAGAAATTTATTGTCAAAGCCCTGCGCTCGCCCAGCTCAAACCTTCTAGGCAGAAAACATAGAAAGCCTAGGCCGTTTTCATTACTTTAGGCAAAATCGGTGAAGTTCTGCTTACTGATGCAAACACTCCCAGTGTTTGGAACCCGATCAGATGTCATATTTTGAAGTTATCACATACCAGATAGATGAACAAAGAAAGGACACCAAAGCTACAGCTGTCTAAAGCTGGCAAAACAAAGCAACAAGAAATACACCACATGACCTTTTCATTGAGATAGTCAAGAATAAACAATGGGATCTGGCCATGTTTTGATTTTGTTACAGTATTTGTTTGTTGATTCCCTTTATATTCCTTGCTCCATGTTTGACAAGTTTGCAGACAATTGAAAATATTTTCCCAGCCTTCTCTTAGTGTTTGTACAGGAGCATGGGACAAAGGCTGCTTCTGCACAGACAAGCAGCACAAGGTACAGAGTGACAGTAAAATAATTTCAGCGTTAACATGCATATTTCTGTAAATTTCCATCTCACTAATGAAGGAGACTGCAGATTTTGCTTTCTCTCGTTTTTAGTCTTTTTTTTTTTTTTTTTGACCTGACAGAGGAAATGGATTCATAATACTCTGCTGTAATGTGACATGCAGAGCTGTCAAACTGTGACACTTGGGATGAGTGAGACATTTAAACGTCAGAAATTCAATTTTAATGGCACACTGGCAACACAGACCTAACACTTCATCACAAGGATGACACCTTCTAAAAGCCATTTTAAAATAAATCAGAGTGGGGATGTGCTCCTTTGAAAAACGAATGCATTTAAACAAGTTTCAGGAATGAGGAAACTGTATGACAGTTTCATTATTAAATTAATAAAATTCAGGAGATTTTGGCGAGAAGGGATTCCAGTGCATGTGGAGATGCAGCTCAAACCCACATAATCTGGAGCTGCTTAAGTGACCTTCATCACCTACTTCTTGTACAAACCACATTCCTCTTACATCTACAAGTAACTCAGTTTGCAAAAGCCCTTGGAGACCTTTAGACCAGCAGCTTGTTGGCATTCCCAGAAGAAGAACGGGGCTGCACTTACCGTTCTGCAGGCTCCTGGTCTGCAGCCACCCTCGGAGGGCCCCGCAGGAGACACGGCACACGTGTCCTGTGCTCTTCCGGACAGCAAGGGACCGCTGGAGTTCCTCTCCCACCACCTGGGAAGACACGGATGCCTCAGCCCTTGGTGCCCAGGCCAAGGTGGGCTCTCACCAAGGACAAGAGCAGCTCTGCCAAGCAGAGTGAGAGGAATGAAGTCTTAGGGATATTGGGGACACTGATGGACCCAGCCTGGGGAGCTGATCCAGGGTTCAGCACCACGCTGGCTATGACAGCAAATTGAGTCATGGTTTTGAATTGTGCAAGTGAATATTTAATATTTAATATTTCATGTACTATGGAAGGGATTGCCTTGGACGTTAGGACAATAACTCAGTAAAAACAATGAATACAGAAGGAAATGAATTAATTTGTGAAAGAAAAAGTGAGCCCAAAAAGAGAAAATAAAGAACAGAAACAATTCTTAGGGTTCAGTCCAATGGTTCCTAAACACCTCCTTGCTGCAGAAAAACCACTTATTGCAGTGCTGTAGTCTCTGGTTTGCTAGGGGTTTCTTTTGTCAATTTGCAAAACTATATCAACTGTCAATTAAGTCAGACTGGCTTGTTTTCTGTCGTGAATGGGTTTTAATTAAACTTCTACTTAGACAGCAAATCAGGAAACAAATATGTTCTGTTTCACATTGCAATGACAAAGTCTTCACACTTTGTGATGAAATGGTTGTCAATAAAATGAAGAACAACCAAGTGACTCTGTTTCTTGCTTCAGTGTTAGAACTTAGGCTAGTATACAGCCAACATCAAAATCATTCCTGGAGGGTTTTCTTTTTATATTTAGAGCAATCGGAATGTATGATTTGAAGATATACCTTGGTTACAGTTAGAAGCCTCGATTTCTCCACCCACCCCCAACAGCTGGTATTATTTATGGATAAGGATATAGACCTGGCTTATACAAACACCATCTGATGGGAACAGGACCTGTGGTAGCCAGACAGGGTGCAAAGGACAAAGCTGCAATGTTGAAGACAATACAGATGTAATTAAGGCATTCCTGGGTTTCTCAGAGTATTTTTCTGCTCTACACTACTGTGTACCTGTTGTCTAAAGGAAGTCAAAACTAGAGGATGGGGTGAAACTCTTTGTATCTCAAAACCTCCCTGGGGCAGATTAGCTGTGCCAAAGCACACACCACTGAAATGGGCAGTGGGTGCAGCAACTCCAGCAACACTCCAAGCAAGAGCCCTTCATTCTCGGTACTTCTAATCCATAAGTATTTCTTATGCTCCTGAGAAAGCTCCAGAAAGCACTGCCACACACAGGAAGAAACTGAGTCTCATCACTCCATCAGACACTTCCAATGATTCCTCTCAAAATCAGCTGCAAAATCTACCCCAAAATTATTTCAATATGACCCCTAAGTTCCTATTATATATAACTTTTTCTCTCAGCTGTTCCACTACCATTTAGCAAGGATATTCCTGGTTCCTCATACAAATTCAGTATTGATTGAGAGATCCCACTCCTCTGTACCCTTTGCCTCCTGCTTCAGTAAATATCTCTTCCTGTTTCTTGTGTGCTTTATAAATTACTTTTGGAAAAAAAATAGAGATTGAATAAAAACTTCCCCTAAGTTATTTTTCAGCTCAGACTTCCACTCAGGAAATCTGAACTTCATTTTCTGATATATACATTAAAGCTTCAACCTCAGGTGTTCTATTTTAATTGCCTGCTCTTTTCATTACTGACCATGAGGGCAGCAAATGCTCTTCAGGAGATACTTGTATTTTAATTTATCTGCAAACATAAATCACACATTATAGCACTTTTTTCCTCTAGGTTAATTGAATCAATTCTCTAAATGTCTCTATGCCAGACCACTGAAAGAGGCTCACTGTTTGAAATCTCTTTAAGAATTATGGCTCTTGAGCTGTGTGCATGATGGTAGCAGTCCTTGCTCCATACAAAGCTATTTTATACATATAATGTAAAAAGGTGCTGTTATACACCTAAGCAATATGATCTGTGAAGCAACATCCACAATACTGTGAGGATCCTCTAAAATATTATTCCAGAATTTTTTCCAATGTCTCACTGAATCAATTGTTTTAATATTATAAATCTTAATAATTGTTTGAGTCTGGATGTATCAAGATCTAAATAAGCAGAATAAATTCCACTTTTACTTTCCTTATTTCTACATTACCTTTAACATCAGGGAAAAAAATGCTGATATCAAGAACAACTATTTTATTACTGAATATTCACAAATGGCTCATGAAGAAAACTTGATTTAACACTTCTTTACTAAAAATGAGTCGAATAGATCATTTTTAGTAAAATGAGTCAAACAGATCAGCTTTCTTACCTGTGATATTGGCCATTTTATACCCAGTAGAACTGTTAATTAGTGGCAAATTAACATTGGTAAATTTAGAGAATTTGCAAAAGAAGAGGCCTAAAGGGCAGAATAATTTGTTAAAGCATCAGGGATCCTGATACAGTTGCTAAATTTACCAGTTGTTGGTAAATTTAGTACAAAACTGAAATGCAAATTTAAGGATTTAAGCAGGCTTCAAATAATTCAGTGAAAGTGATAAAGCAGAAAATGCTTGAACAAGCTCGGTGTTTGACTCGCTTTATAACTGGGTCCGTTTCCAACATTAGCATTCTCGGTTAAGGCAGCAGCTGCAATGTCACCTGTCCCCCAGTGGCCGGAGTGCCCTGGGGAGGGCTGCAAAGGGGTGTGCTGATAACTGTGAACTTACAGGGAACGTGCTCTTGGGTGTAGGGATTTTATTCCAAATTTAAATATATTAAAAAAAACTTTCTGTTTGGAATTTCTCTTCAATTTACCTGTTGGAATTTATTATTTGTAAAGCACACCAAGCCTTAAATGGATTGACCTTCTGCTAATGTATATCACCTAATGAATGGATGCAATTAACTAATTCATATTGGAATATTGCACTTTCCAGCTCACATTCATCATCACTAAATGTGTGATCTAGTTTGCAAGTTTAAATTTTTTATTATTACCCTTTAAACTAAAGAAATAAGTCTTGTATTTAATCACCTGAACTTACATATTCAATTAATAGCTTCATTACCTTAATGAACATAGATACTGTGCAGAAGTAACAAAAGATTGCTGCTGGGTCTGCTCCCAAGTACACCTTATAAAGGGTCAGTTATGAACCTCAGAACATCTTTTTTTATTAAAAAGTCTTGATTGTGTAGTTTCAAAGGCATTTGGCCTGGTATTCTAATAGTCTTATACAGGAGGCAGAAATATATTTAGCATTTGTGTTCTAAATATTTAACACATAAAAGGAATCCCAGAAGCAGAACTTGTTTCTGGAAAGACGGAGGATTTAAACAATCAAATGTGAATAATTATGAATGAAAGGGAATTAAAAGAATGAAAACCACGCAGACTGGCAACTCACCTACTAAAGGATGAGGGATGAGTGGAACATGGAGGCGAAACAAACAAATGCTCTTGTTGTGGGAGAGAGGGGACAAAGCACCGGGAACGGCAGCTCTCACAGGATATTCTTGTCCAGCAGAGGATCAGATTGTGGCTGGATGGCACCCTTGGAGGGCCAAGTAGAGTGGGAGCCAGGTGAAAGTAGGTGGGTTGGTGAGACAGAGACAGGAAACACTGTCACTTTCCCAGTGGAAATTAGCTTTTAGAACCATGAATCTACTGTCCTAGTTAGCTCCATCTATTTGCCAAACACACAACTTTGCTTTTGTGTGTCAGTAGAGTCAAATCTTCACAACCCTACAAGTAGCCTTAACAAGTCTCAGGGTTGCTATAGGGAGCCTGTGCCCTGTAGAACCATGAACATTTTTTATAATATATCCCATTCAGGTTAAGAAAACACAGGATTTAGATCCCTGCAAAGTCCACGGGATATACTTTGAGGTTTTCTTCATGCTGAATTAATATATTTACCAAGATGTCTCTTGTTTTTAAAAGCAAAGCTATTTGAGAAAAGGGACTATGCAGAAAGAAAGAGCAGGGAATTGGCTAAAACAAAGCATTTGTCTGTACTAAATTGATCTATGCCTTAAAAGCAAAATTCTTCTTAAACAGTCTTTTTCTGGATGCATTCAGAAAGTAAGACTTGTCCATACCATAACCTACCAGATAAGCTCCTCCTAGAGCCATTCCCAGCACCCTGAGAGGGCAGCACAGCCCAGGGCCACTGATAACGGTGGTGCACGTAACCTGTCCAGCATTGTCCTGACACCTGCACGTCGTGCCAGCACCCACAGCCCTGTCACGGGCCCGCTGCAGTGGAATGTTATCTGTGCCCCTCTGTGCCAGCACAGCTGTCAAGAGATTAAACTGGCTCAGAAACGCTCAGGCAGGGCCTGTGTTACACACAGACATGGCCATACAACAAGCTTTAAAATTTACTATCACCAGTTATACCACTATATATAACATAGATACGTGTAGTATCATCAGTTATGCACTGGGGCCTAATGGGTGTGCCCAGCCAGTCAAGAACAAAGCAAAATCCTGGGTCCTGCTTTAGAGAAAGTCCAGTTTAGTTCTCCCTAAAATCAGTGTCAGCAACAGCAGACATATATATGTGTGTGTGTGTCAGGCCTTAAAGATTATGAGCAAAAAGCTTGAAGTACACCTATGTGGTGTGGGTTTGATCTCATTCATGACAGAGACAGGAATGTTTTATCTGGACACTGAGATCACAGAGAAGAACGAACACATTCTCAAGGGGTCCCCTTGTGTGCCCTGCCCCTCCTTCAAGGTGGGCTTAGCTAAACCTGAGCTGCACATTGCAAGTATTTCTCACCTTGAGCACTTTTTCACCAGGAACTACAGCAGAGACAGAGGGGCGATCAGAAAATACAAGAACTAAAGAAATAGAGGGTTTATGTACTAAAAACTTAGAATGCTGAATTCCTCACCTGAATTTTTTCTTTGACTTCCCCAGCAGGAGAACCAACCTGTAAAACAGAGAATGCCCTTTATGTACCATGCAGCAGTTTCTGTATGAAAATTGAGATATTAATTAGGCAAAGGCATTTGACCAGGGACGTGAATTAGAGTAGAGGTACATATTCAGAGTTTGTCTAATTCAACTAAAATCACCAGACTTTAAAATAATTTGGCCCATATTATTACAATACAAAAAATATATGGTGTATTTACAACCTTGGTCTCTCCAGCTGTGTTGGTTTAGGTTTTATTACATCAGTAATAACAATTTATGTGATACTCTGAATAATGTGCTATTAAAAATTCAGTACACTATATATTGTTACCCATGGGATTTAAACTGTGGAAGCTATGTGCATTATTCTCTACTTTGCTATTTCTATAGGAGTGAAGATTACTATAAAAATGGTTAGGTTATATACATCATGTGAATTCCTGCTCTGCTTGAATCCAGGTGAAGAGAAAAAATAGTTCAGTCCAGACTGCCTTGGGGGTAAGGGTCCCAAGAGTCTTAGTCTTGCAATCTAAGGTTACACTGATCCCACATTCAAGCACGAAAATGATATCAATGTGCTTTTTGATGTCTTTAAAGGATGCCAATAGATTTGTGAGGCATAACCTCCCTTAACAGAATCCATTTGATGCTTCTACAGAGAATCAGCTTTATCTGTGTGTCTATTGATTTTACTTTTTACAGCAGTTCATCTAACTTTCCTGGCATAGAAGTCATGCTGACAGTTTTGTAGTTCCCATGATCACCTTTGAAGGACTCTCTTGATGCACCAGCAGATCTCTGGTACATCTCCTGTGTTCTGTTTTGCTGACATTAGGATTAGGATCAGCAAAAAAACAACTCACTGGCACTAGCACTTGAGAAGCTGAGCATTTTAATCCCTTGGTGGAAATACTGCACAGCTCCAGCAATTAGTTACTGGTTAATTTATCAATTTCTCTTGAAATGTTTCCTGATGACAATTTATTTGAGAACAGTTGCTCACACACAGTCCACCAAATGTCTGGGTCTTTAGCAAGGCAAATAATTCTTTTAGCTGTGGACTTAGCCACCTTGAATGCTCCTTCTGTGCTTCCATCGTCTATAGCTTTACTTACTCTCTTGCAGGACTCCTCTGGTAATGGAATTTGAAAACATTTAGACTATTACTTTCACATTCTTGGCGAAACCTTAAAATCTTTTCGGTGAGCTTTCTTGTGGTTCTACATTTAATATGTATGCTCCTTACTTACTTATATAACTTCCATTTTTAGAAGATGTCTTCATTTTCTTCCCTCAGATGACACAGTTGTCAATATTTATGGGTGGCACTGCCAGTATCTTTATCATTCTGACTCTGGGAGCAGGGCCCAGGTGAGGGAGCAGTAGAAAACAGTAATCACAGTGCATTTTCTTTCCCTTCTTCAACCAGATGTTCCATTGCATACAACTAAAAGGCAGTAAAAGAGAGGATTAATCAAATATATAGTAATTAGAGTCAAAGCTTTCATGGTGTATATCTTTACATTTTACTAGTCTTTTTTAAAATGCTACATACATATTTGTTAGATTTGGTAAATGTCTTAAAATCTCTTTCTAAATATAAGAAAAGGAGAAAATTAATTCAAATGTTCTGTGCTGCCCACTTTTCTCTTTGAAAAGTGTGGCAGTGACTTTAAATTGCCACCTGTCAAAAGCTGGAAGGATTTACCAAGGGAGCAGTCATCCCTGTGTACTCTGTGCTTCAATACTTTCTTAGAGCACCTGCTTGAATCCCATTATGGAGCTGAGGAGGACCTTTGGTCTAACTTAGCATCACGGTTCTTATTAATGGAGTTAAATTATATGAGTGCTATAAAGTATTGCAGAAAATCTGATAAAAAAGCTGTGAAATAGACATATTTGTGCCAGTTCCCCACCCTGCAGAGACAGAAAATTGATGGAAGGAAGTCAATGTGATCTGAACAAATGAGTATGAATTTCTGTCTCTGACATGTTATTACCCCACTACTAGTTGAAAAATGGCACTTATGTGTTCACACCTGCTATGAGACCAAATTCAGAGGTATCTACATACTACTTTGTGAGCAAGACTTGCATCTGTGTAAGAGAAAGTATTGCTATGGACCAACAACTAAAAATCGCTTTCATAGACTTGTTTATTTATCATTATCCTAGAAGAGAGGAAGTAGTTTATCTCATTCCTGCTGTAATGAATGTCCTCCCAAGCATCCTCCCTCAGTTCCAATGTATACATTATTCTGAAAGACTTCTCTCAGAGACATAACAAACATGTACTTCAGCATGCTGTGATAATTGAGGTCCTGAATAAAATGTTCGTTTCTTAGTGGTGTGGGGTAAAGGTTGTCAAGCTGCCATGCACAGGCTATTTTCAGGGGCTCCCCAGAGGTGGGCCCAGCTGTCTGTGCCACAGGCAGGACCTGTAGAGCAGGACCTGGAGCTATCCTGCAGCAGTGTCACCACCTCTGCACAGGTGCTCCCGCCTCAGGCAGCACCAGCACAGATGCTGCCATCTCCTGCTCCGTCAGCTCCGTGGTGCTCCACAGGCCACCTGAGGGCACAGAGGTGTTTGGATGCAGAGGTACAGAAAGGCGAGTACAAGGACACAGAAAAGCAGTTAAGGATTAAAACAGGGTGGTGGGGGAGAACTGAATGGTTAAGGGATGAAGCTGGTGGTGGTAAGGTGACGACTGCTTCAGGGAATACACATCAAGTGCTAGCTGGAGCCAAGGAAGAGCACTGATGGGGTAACACAAGTGGCACCTTTCCCTTACCCAGTATGGCTCTGTCCTATTTAGGACAGACACAAACCAAGGCACTGAGCAGCTACAACACATGCCAAAATAATCTACCGGAACTGGGCTAAGGTTCTGGTGTCAAGTCAAATGGCAGAAAATACTTGTAAATCAACCAGACAGTGTCAAGTCTGTATCACATCTGATAAAACTGCTCAAGATGCTGGAGATAAAGGTGTAATATTTTCCTCTAGGAGGTCCAGTTCTTTGAGATATTCAGCAACTTCAAGCCTCAAGACCATGGAAATAATATTATAATGCTCCACATTGCAGCAACCATGCACTTTTAAGCTAAACATATAGGAGATATATAGTCACTCAGTGCCTCACTTCCCTGTAGTGCCTTGTAGGGAGCCACTGGACCGAAGCAGATTTCATTAAATGTTCCTAATTTATTCTGCCTCGTTGCTCTTTTGTAAACAGGGAAGTTCACTAGAGAGCAAGGCATTTAGTGCAAAAAGAGTATTGTGAGTGAATATGCAAATTCAACACACACCACCAAGGTAAGATTCCTCATTAGCCCCGAAATGTCTCAGAAATTAAGGGCTTTTGTGTGCAGGGTACAGCACACCATTCTCCCATTCACTCTCTTTACAAGCTCCCCTTGAAAAATTCTTTGACAGCCAATAGTAGCGTGGTTTAAATCCCAATCTAGGTCAGAGAGAAATCTGCAACTATTTTTTGGTTCCTTACTCTGTGGTTTATCTTTTTGCCTTTCTTTTTGATCAGGATGATAGAAACAACATTTTATTCATTCTTACCAGGATTAAAAAAAAAAAAAAAGTAACATGGAAAAGGTAATGATTAATCCATTCTGTAAGAAAAAAGAAGAAATCTGATTGTGAACTTACTGGTATTATCTAACCAGTATAAATCGAAGTGTACTCAGAGAAGGCATAGAATGACAAACACATGATGAATTGTTAGGGCATGTTGAGTTGGTTCTGTCAATGCCTGCAGTCAGATGATTTCACTGGCTGTACAAGATGAAATCTCATATTTCAATGTTTAAGTAAAAGTGTCAAAGTTCAGCTGAAGCAGGGACGAATACAGAACAAATTTTGTGTGTATTTGTAACTAGGGCACCAGAGCAATAGAGGAAGCCAACATGAGCCGGAAAAGCAAAAGCAGTTTAAAGGAGAAATTTTCCTTGAAGAACAGCCTGATTAAAGAAGCCCTCTCAGAGTTCCTGGGAACTTTTATACTGATAGTAAGTGTCAGCTGTTTTCCTTTCTTCCTACTAATCTAATGTTGGACAGTGCTTGTAAGGGGACATGTAGGTTTTTCTTGTACTGTGCCAGCAGCGAGGTTACAGCCTGACCATGCACAGCTTGAATGAATTGCTCCTCTGACGGTAAGTTTGTAATTCCTTTCTTCACCCCATGTAATTATCACTGCCTATAAAAACCAGATCGTTTTATGTATTACAATTGTCTGATCAGCATTAGATTTCATCTAGGAGCGGAATGTCAGTGAATGAGCATGTTTTGAAAAACCCAGATATGCACACTGAATGTTGTTAATACTCTCCTGTTTTTAAAAAACTCAGCAGTTTCTTTTATGCACAAATTCTGACATTAACAAACACATTGTACTGCACGTTTAGAGAATTTTAGCTGAGTTGTTTTCCTGTGCAATATAGGAACTTAGCTGTGTGGTTTGTAGTGAATTTACTGGGAGTTGCATTGCTAAACCTTCAGAGATTCTGTAAGTTAACAATGTTTTGTTTTGAACTATACTACATAAAGTATACATATATTGCTTGGTATATTGCTTGGTCCTATAGTACTGCTACAACTTAGATAAATACCAAAATTTCCCATTTTTATAACCCTAGATTTTTAATCTTTTTTTTTTTTAATCTTAATTTCTTGCTCAGTTTTTCTGTGCATTTTGCACTGGGACTGTGATTCACCAGGGGAGAGAGCAGGCTGAGAAGCAGAGCTAGAGTCAAGCAGCTAGACTATTTATACCAAACTCTTTCTTTCTTTCTCCTTTTAGTCTGGAAAACACTGTCTTGCCTATTGCTAAATATTTCATCATAGTGAAAAGGACAAAGAAAAAAACCCAACAGGCACAGTACTGACACAGTAGGTTTTATAACTATAACTGTATTAGCTAGATTTCAAGTAAGTCATCTAAAAATTCCAGTAGCTCATAAAACACTGGAAATTACGGTCTTTACTACACTTCAGCCAACTGAGGTGTGCCAGCACTAAAATAACATTATTCTCATATTTAATACCATCCATAAGACATTATTACAGTAAGGAGCACATTTAGAAGCAAGGAGCACAGAGCACTTTACAAACATTAATGAATTAAGTGTCACAACACCCTGGTAAGGAGGGGAAATGTCATTATCTTCATTTTGTATATTAGCAAACCTGATTACAGCAGCCTGCACAGGAAGCTTGTGGCAGAACTCTGAACATAACCCACATCACCTGACTTCCAGTACTCTGTCCTCGCCACAAGATCCTCCTCCTCTTTCCATTAATAAAATTAAGCAAGAGAAGAAAACATATTAAAGTGCAGATTAGACTGCAAATGCTATTATTTAATGTCCTGCTGCACAAGGCTAGAAGAAAATGCAAACCCAGATCCCATTTTCTAGTATATTCACCATATGAGTGTAGTAGAAAATGAAACTACAAAATAGTTGTTGATAATCTGAGTTTCTAATTTCTCCTACCCTTTCTAATTTCAACCTTGGTTTAAAGCAGAAAGAGCCTCACCTGGATTAAACTGCAGCCTTCTCAATGCTTGGATACCTCAACTTGTGTTTAGACTGCACAAGTTAGCAGCAGTACCAACTGTTTATTGTAAAGAAACTGCCTTTTCTGCTGTTACCTTAAGCTGCACCTGGGGAAG
This sequence comes from Pomatostomus ruficeps, assembly GCA_013400735.1. Taxonomy (NCBI): domain Eukaryota; kingdom Metazoa; phylum Chordata; class Aves; order Passeriformes; family Timaliidae; genus Pomatostomus; species Pomatostomus ruficeps. The sequence goes on from VYZT01041267.1 coordinate 58,779, forward strand.
TTTAGGTTATACATTAGGAAAAAATTCTTCACTGAAAGAGTGATTGGGCACTGGAATCTTCTGCCCAGGGAGGTGGTGGAGTCACCATCCCTGGATGTGTTTAAAAAAAGACTGGACATGGCACTCAATGCCATGGTTTAGTTGATAAGGTGGTGTTAGCTCATAGGTTGGACTCCGTGATCTCAAAGGTCTTTTCCAACCTTGTTCATTCTGTGATTCTGTTTATTGCTATTGCTTTTAAGCTTTGGCAGCTGGTAAGTACTAAAAGTAGAGATAAATATTAAACTCTTAATTTAAATTGAGGCTAATAAAAGGGGCACCCTGATAAGTCAGAGGACAGAAATCCTTGAAAAACACACCTTGTATGCAAAAAAAGTGATAGGAACAGGATGGTGTAAGAAACCTATGTGTTAATGCTGTTACAAAGCGAGGAGAGCTCACGGCCTACAGCTTGGTTGATTCATGTCTTTGCTGAAAGCCATTTTGGGTCACTGTGATGGGGTTTGGAGCCTGTGGAGAGCACCTGTGCCAGCGAGCAAGGCTGAGACAGCCTTTCTATTACCCACAGGCTCTGTCTGGAAGCCAATGCTAACTGACCACACCTAAATCTGGGACCCACTGCTGGGAGTTAGCCGGGTGAAATTCTGTCCCTCCAAATCACCTATTTCTATTTTTTCTGGAGAATAACATCACAGGCCATATCCTAATAGAAGCCTAACTACCATCTTTGGTAACTCTCAGCCTTGCAACATTGGTTTTCATACAGGAAATCGAGAAAGTGGAATCACTCACCAGACAAAAACCCAGCCTTCACCTCGGGGCGCGAAGGGTGCAGCCTGCAATGTCAGACAGATTTGCGACAGCAAGCCTTGAGAAAGGCACTGGGCACACAGCTTGGATATCTTCTGGTCAGCTCTACTTAACATGTTGCAGTTTGCCTTGCAGCATGGTCTCAGAGCACGTAGACAAAATGCTTTCCAGGTGAAAACAAAGTAGGAGGTGAGCTCCAGAATCACAGGTGCTGACCATTAATGGATGCTCAGTCCAGTGGACCAGACTGGAGATGCTCCAAATAAGTAATTCCTCCTGAGAGATCCAGTCAGGTTCTCAGGTGCTTACATTATACATCTTGATCTATAGACAGCCCACATGAGCTGCAATCTCTGCTTAGCAAGGCACCCAGTTTCAGTAAGAAACATTAATCTTGAGGAGCCTGGAAGGACCCTGAGGTGGGAGAACACCTGCCGATTTGCACCACGGTGTCTGAGAACCACCGCACACACACATTTCCTAGCCTCAGTCTTCTGCAGCTGGGACTGCCCCCACGGTCTCCCTTGAGGAAGAGCTCTCTAGGGAGTTTTTTGTTCTCCATCATGTTTCCTGGTTCAGTACATTTCCTCTTGGGATTTCTGTGAGTTATTCTGGAGGACAACATCTGTGCCAGCACAAAAGAGTCAGGAAGCCATACTGCATCAGAGAGCTGGTTTGTGCAGCTTTTTAGTGAGTCTAGCTGGAACTCACCTATCCAACTGCCTCTCTGCTTTTAATCATGCTTCTCTCCATATTTCCTCTTTGGAACTTGACTGCATTGCTCTCAACCAAAATGGGATTTACTCTGACTTACGCCATTAAGTATATCTGAACTGAAACAGTTCCAAGAAGAGATGCCAAATGGGCCATGTGGCTTCCTTTAACAGCTACTGCTCACCTAACACAGTTTGTATTTCATTTTCACTCTCAAGAGCATCTCACTGAACAGAGTTTCCCAGAAAGGAGCTGCACAGGAGCCAGGATCTCCTGAGGCCAGAGCAGCATACACTTCCTTGCTGAGACAAAACACAGGCTTCCATTTAGCATATAAATACAAGTGGGCAGTATATATGCTCTCTATATATATAATCCTATGCACATATTCCTAAAAGCCTGGTCTCCAGCTGGAGGTGGGGAGCCTCTTGCAACTCCCATTGACGCAAATGTTTGTGTGTGCATAGAGGATGCAGGGCACAAGCATGAACTGAATACGTGACACCCCTGACATAGTCCAGCTACTGAAAAAGGCTATTTAGCATCAAAATATTTTAGTCTTGTTTTCATATTCTGACCACTTCATGATGCAAGTTATCACTCCTGCTCTGTTGCAGAGTTGAGTCTCATCAGAAAAATCTTTAACATTACATGGATTTGCTCAGTCCAGAAGATTAAATTTTAAACAACTTTTCTATATCTACTTTTTGTGGCCCAATATGCCAGGGCATGTTAATTAAAATATTGTAGGGTAACGTACATGCCTTATTCTAAACATGCATTAGAATTCTCTTTACATGATATTACATGAAAGCAAACGTAGTTTTCGATCCTTTGCTCCTTAAATAAGTGTTTAACATTTAACACAGAATCACTACTTAGAAATTTTAAACAAAGATAAATTCCACATTCTAAATTTTTGTGGAAGAAAGAGAGACTTTTTTTGTATAGGATAAAATTACAGCAAGTTTTAAGGTAAAAAATTAAATATCAGTACCTTTTAATAGCTGCCTTGTTTGCCATCAGCAATTAATTTCCTGGAGTACAGAATCTTGTATAATTAGCTCTTAGTGAACTTAAGTTTGTCAAAGCTAGATAAGAGGTTATTAAAATTTATTTATAATTGGTATTTTGATATGTCACTCAGCTTTTTAAATATTACGTAATGCTACAAATCCCATGAGCCTTAGCAATGTTTGCAGTTTGAAAAGCAGCTCTTATGTCAGAGATCCATATATTGGGGTCTCTAGCAGCAATAACATAGTACAACCAATAAATAATAGATGTCACTATTAATCTAATATTATAGTTGGATATATCTTGATGGCATTAAATTTTGACAATGATTCTGGTGAAGATCTACAAGCTCTTCCTCTTTTTGAAACTGTATTAAATCAGCATTGCAAACAGAAGACAAAGTGGTAATGGAGACCCTTAGTTGTGCTGAGGTTAAGGAGGTGTTCTTGCATACAGGTATTTTTTCTGTAATTTTACTATTATCAAAATAAATTTTTTTTTCTAGACAGCCCTTCTGTTTTAGAAGTCATTCTTTAATTCAGCTGAATATTTAACAGCGTGAAAAATTTGAAAGGAAGGTTACCTAATTGTTCTTTTACTCTAAAATACAGCAAATAATTCTGAAAAATCATGGAAATCTTTTGTTTTCCATCCAAACTTAGGTCTCTCAGTATATGACATCTCAAGCTTTTAGGTGACTCAAAAGTTTTGTTACATGAAAGCTTTGAAGAAAATTAACTTAATTTCTTCAACGTCAGCCCCAACATGTAATTCAGCTCTCATTGTTTAACCAAGAGGTTCCAGTAAGTTGAACTTAGTTTTCCAAAACCTTTTTCTGTAGATACCCTTTTCCCCAGAAAGTTTACATCTATAGGACTGAAGTGTAGGCACCTTTGTCTGAGCCATACAGAAGACTTACATCTTTCCAACATTCAACTGTGAGTGCAAAACTTGAATTTATGTTTTACCGACACAAAATTACAAGGTGTTTTTTCAAAAGTTTCACCAAATAAAAGAAAGGTAATAAAAGTAATAACTTTTTAAAACTGTCATAAACAGTTGGAGAACAGAATAAAAGATAATAAATGTAGTTTGCGCTATGCAGTGAGTTTATATCTTTGCAATCTCAACAGTTCTGGTTGAAAGTGAGTTCTAGGGAGCTCTCCAATCCATGGACTGGCTTAAAGGCAAACATGACTCAGTTCCTCTCACCCATTCCTCACAGGTTTCTTGACTATTACAAGCATTCAGCTTTCTCTTTTTTCAACAGAAAACAGCTTAGGCTTTAATTACTCCTAACCATGTACCTCTAACCATGAGGGCACAGCAAAAATCCAGCCCCCTGTTTCTGCTCCCAACAGAAAGAGTAAAAGAAAAGGTACAAGTATCTTTGTACTCCAAGGAGAGGACAGAAAACCAGAATCTGCAATGCCCAGTCTTGCACACTGTCTCAATGCTGCAATTCCCTGACAGCTGGTACAAAGACCAAACACATTTTAGGAGTTTAGGAAGATTTAAGGCTTTTCACTTGGGGTAGGAAGCAAAGCAGAATATCCCAGCTCAAGAATAAATGAGTAAGGGGGGAGGGAAGCAGCACATGAATAGGTTCTTTTTCTCTTCATGGCTGCTAGGTAAGATTTTGTTCCTTTGCCTAACTTTTTCTTTCTAGCCTGGATACAACAGGCAACGTTTCACTCTTGAAAGCTTGTGTCTGAATATCATGTTTCATTTCCTTTCCTGAATTTCTAAAAATTAGTAAGAAAATAAAAATAGTCTTCACCAAAGAAACTGACTCAAGCCAGTTGCCCTCCATAACTCAGGAAAGAAAAGCATTTAGCATTTCAGGATGAGGAGTGCAATATTGATCATAATAAAATATGAGAAAATGCAGACTTTTGCATTCTCTCTAAGTGATTTCAAACTTTTATTTGTCTCCTATTGCATATGCAAAAGCAATAATAAAAATTTAAAAGCGTCAGTTTATATAACACAGCATAGTCTGTTGCTCAATATTTTCACTATTTTTTCCCACAAAGCAATTTGAATCTGATATTTATATGTTTTAAGAGTTTTATATACACAATTCATCTGAAGCTTTATTAAATTTACATTCATGTCTCCAAGTAGTAATGCTTTCTGTCACTAGAAAATGGTTTCAAAATGCCAATAATTTTAAGGCTTATGTCTATACTATTTAATTAACTAAATGATAAGGGTTTGGGGTTTTTTACCTCTTATTTATTAGATAGCAAGTCTGAAAAAAAACCAAAAATCCATCTGAACCCAAGAGGATATTGGTTGTTTCCCAGGAGATCATCAGGAGAACGGATATAGTGATTTTTTTATTGCTCTAAGCTTGATTAAATCGTAACGTACAGAAATCCTCCCCACCCCACCAAAACATTTCATTAATGATAAAATAAGAGCCATGTGCTTTTAAAGTATTTAAAAATTACTTGACTGGTAAGCTGTATTTTTACCTCATCTTTAAAAGCTTAAGTACTGTCTGATTTAACAAAATATAGCAAATATGAAACATTAAATTGGGTGAGGATTGGTCTTTCCTGAATGGAGTTTCCTGTAACTTGAATTCTTGCAGAGCTAATGCCCTGAATTTTACAAGATCTAACATGTCTCTGGTTTTGTTTCATTTAGCATTACTGTCCCTGTTGAAAGAATGCTTAGAAACCCTGTCTGAATTAAAATCCTGTGTAATACACAGCGAAAATACATCTCTGTGTGGAGTTTCTAATATTATAAAACATCTTATTATGAAATTCAATAGGTAAATTCTTAAGCAGACTTGCAGACTTGTTTTGTAAATGAAGGGGATGGAAACGAAAGCGACTTCTAAAACACACTCCCTCAGGAAGACATCACCAATTTAGCACGCCTCAAACTGAAAAGTTTATTTACTACTTTTATAAGTAGCTAATCTTATTTGGAAATATTAATGTTGGGTAGGGGAACTGCATAAGGCTACAGTACACCACGAACAACTCTGTAAAGTTTTCACGGGCAATTTTGGTCAGAGTTCCCTACCTGCAGGGGCAGGCGAACGCAACCACTTTTCCCAGTCAAAAGGATTTGCTGACTCTTCCAGCCTGTAGGCTTTTAAGGGCCTAAGTAGGTAGTGCCAAGTCTGGCTGCTTAGAAAGGTCATGGAGGTTTCCCTAACAACACCAGGGTTTCCTCTCATGTCCTCCAGTGTCCCAGCAGTATCGCTGTGCTCCCGCAGTGCCGAGAGCCCGTCCCCAAAGGGCACCTTTGGGACAGCAGAGGGACCCTGGGTGCAGGCACACAGCCCGAGCCCGTCCCCAAAGGGCACCTTTGGGACAGCAGAGGGACTCTCAGAGCAGGCACACAGCCCGAGCCCGTCCCCAAAGGACACCTTTGGGACAGCAGAGGGACTCTCAGAGCAGGCACACAGCCCGAGCCCGACACCCCGCAGTGCCGAGAGCCCGTCGGTCACAGCGCTGTGCGGGGACAAAGGCACACGGGGCACAAGCAGGGCAGCACTGAGGGCCTGGCCGGGCTCCCCAGCGGCAGGGGACACGGCCCGGGCTGGCAGGAAATGCCTGTCTGCGGAACAGTGGGAGAACAGAGGTGGGAACTGGGCGTGGGGAAAGGGCGGGGTTGCCGCCTTACCTGACCAAAGGTGGCCTTAGAGAATACTCAGCTGGTGGAGGCATCCTTGGAGATTCCTCATAGTTAGCTGTGGTTGCTGAAGTACAATTCTATCCTGAAAACTGACTAAACTAGAAATTCTGATCAATTTTTCTTGCATTTTTGGTTGAAAGTGAACAGTTTATGATTAAAATACTATTTTAATTTTATTTTTCTTTGCAACTGCTGACCATAGTCCTTATAGCTCATTGAGTTCCTGTACTCAGGCACAGCAGCATCAGCCATTGAGGGCACGCTCTGCCTGCAGGGACCCCCGTGGAACCCCACCGCGGCTGTGTGACCTGCTGGAGCTGGTGATGTGCGGGGTATAACAGGGTACAGCTCGCTGTCCCCACACTGCTGAAAAGCAGGAGACTTGGCAGTTTCTTAATGTGACAGTCTGAGTGTCTGGCTGTAAATGCACAGGATTGTGTGATAAGAAGGGGGCTTTTTGATCTAAGCATTCTGCTTTAAGATGTCTAAAGCCTTACTGGGCACATAGGAAAATAGATTCCCTAAAATTGTAGTTTCAGATCTTGCAGAAATCATCCTTACATTGAAAAATGTTATTACAAGCATTTGGAAAAATCCTGAAGAGTAAGATGGAGGCAAAATGATCTTTAGTCTCTTTGATGAGTGGGACACAAAGTCCTGCAAGCTTCCAGGCAGTAATAAGACCTTATGCTCATTGAAGGCCTAACATTAACCTTTGTTATCCAAGACAAGGAGAAGGATCTAATGGGCTATGAAGCAAGTTTTTTTGGCAAAGAATGTTCAGACAGCTATTCCACCCCCAATTATGTTCTTTAGGACAGTAATCTATTGACTTTATGAACAAAAATAGTCAGTGCTGAAACTACTCCAGTAATTTTAAGCAGATCAGGCTATAGACAACTGCTAAGAGGAAAACCTGGTAACAAAAGATAGACAAGATAAGATAAAAAGATCTGACCATATTCTACTGTAAATTAAACTCCCATTAACTCCATATGCTTCAATCAATGAGTTGTGTGTGTGCAACTGATGGCTGAGCTTGGCCTAAAAACCTAGAATATTTAATTACAACTCAATCTAGTTGGTCTTAACTCAGGCAAGCAAAGACTTACAAGGTATTAAATTGCTGTTCATGTAATTACATGATTAGGTGATAGTTTCTAGTTGTGCCAACCTAGCTACAGTAGGTATGAGGCAACTTTTTTATCTCCTTCTTAAAAGGTCAGCAAATGGAGAAAGTATTACAGTGACACGGCTCAGCTTTGCAGGCTCAGTTCCCAGTTTTCCCATCCCTGAAGGGGCACACACGGACTGTGCCAGCAGCAGTGTTCAGTCACTGTACATGAGCAGGTCCACCAGTGCAGCTGTGTTCCAGCTGGCTTGCATGTCATCTCTGTAGAGTCTTCTGAGACTGGTTAGCACAGAAATGGAGCATCTGTAGTTGTGTGTTTCCCTAAGACATGCAGAGCAGGAGCTACTATGCAAGAGGACTACACAGCTGTTCTGTAGGACTCTTCTCAGCTCAGGTAATAAAGGAAGGGAGGCCACAGTCTCCTCCCCTGTTACTTCCTTTTCTTCTCTTGTGAATTTGTAGTTGCTATACACAGATGTTGCGATCCCCTATCCTTTTCTATAACCATCTCCTCTACTCCTCTTTTTTCATCATCCTTACAGAAAGGGGTAATGTTTTCAAAAGAATGGCCTTTTCTTTGAATCTGCAAAACTTTGCCTATGCCTTTTCAGAACACAAGTACACACTATACTTGTAGATTGAGCTGGTTGCCTGAATTCAGCTTGCACTCTGGTGTTTGCAGGGGCCCAGAGCAGCCTACTGAGTTTGCTCCTCATCTGAGCCACATCTTTCACAAAATCTTGCCTGGTGCCGTTTCTGGAATACTCCCTTTGAGAAATCTGAAAAGTGATGACTAGAGTATGCTAATTCCACCTCTTCGAGATTCTTAATCTTAAACATAATGAATTCCAGCATACTCATTCCTTCCATATTAAACATATAAACGCATTATGAATTGTCTCATATGAAATTTGAAAAAAAGATGTCATTTCAGCTGTGAACAACTCCAGTGTGTTTTATTTTCGTTTGCTATCTGTATGTGCATTTGTGCTTACCACGAGCATTGCTAGGTGAGAACGTGGCTAAGGCAAGCATGTGTCATCCACTGCACAGCAGCTGACTGCAGCTCGCACTGTGTCCTGGAGTTTTAATTATACAGTCCAATAAACTGCGGCTATCTAACACCACCCTACCCTTACGTAACCAGAGCTGTAACACGCTGGCACCAGACAGCGTTTTGTTTGCTTACATGATTATGACCTCAAGACAAGAGCTGCACCTGGGTATATGACAAAGTCTCAGGCCACTTAAAACAAAAATGCCGTCTGCATTACAAATGGTTAAGAGTGTAATTTTATTGAGAGCTTTTCTGTCACATTTTGGTATTAGCTAAAACCCTTGGGGAAATAATGGAAACAAAAGTATGATTTTGCCTGTTTAAATTGTGTCTATTCTAGTTGAACGTGCTTGTTAAACCTCCATCACTGAATCTTTTTGGTACAGTCTATTTCTAAGGCAAGAGAGATTTTCCCATTACTTTGCAGTTTCTGAATTCAACTGCCTTGCAACTGAAAATAAGCAATTAAGATTGCTCAAGATCAATCTAGTCACATCCCAGAAACGGTATGATTCACATCACTTACAGCTGTAGAGAAGCAAAAGTTTTCAGACTATAGATATTACTTGAGAGCTTCCATAGAGTATTGGGTTCTTGTTCTGCAAAGCACACAGGCATATATTTGAAAAGCAGATTTTCAAAGACACAGAAATGGATCAGATAGTCTTTCACAAACTAAAAGGTTTTTGTCCCCTTGCATATCTTTCCTATCATCTTTAATAGGACCTAAACGTATGCTTGAAGCTAAGCAGAGGCTAAACATAATCTTAAGCAAATATTTAAATGTGTTGCTGAACTTTATTCTGAGGGCAACCAACAAAAAAACCAAGACTAGTTTAAATCAGTTTAGAATTCCTCAATATTATTTAGATATCTGCAGTTATTTATTCAGGCTGCAGAGCAAGTGAAATACTTTGCTAGAGCAATATGTGATATAAAGTCAGCATAACAATAACACACACTGTAAATGCCAGAAAGTTGTCTCAATCCAGAGTGTCAGCATTAAACATTAAAAGCTTTTTGAACTATCTTTCATAACTTTTACAGTAAATTTTTCATTGCTTATAACATCAGTCTGGAACTGAAAACTTACCACACAGAATTAATTTCACTTTCTGCAGAGTTTTGTTGTAGAGGCTGTGAGATCTTGTTCCAGCTCTAAGTTCTGATCTGTATCTCATCAGTGTGTCTGAGAACTGTTTTCTGCGTGGAGAGAGGTCCTCATTAGCAGACATTCTTCTTTGTGACAGAGATGAGGCAAATAAAAAGCAAATGTGCATTGCAACAATGACACACATGACAAATTCTAGCACTGTTTCAGTATTCAACATAATTTTCAGCTATACCAAGACAGCAGCAGAAGTTGCAACCACTAACACTTGACAGACACACTGGTGATTTTCCACTTCTCTTTCAAAATGCAGGCTCTTGGCTGTGGGTGTGTGGGACAGGCTGTCCTCAGCCGGGGAGTGCATGGAGGGCCCGTGACAGTGGTGGTGGGATTTGCCATGGCAGTCACCATAGCAGTGTATGTGTCCGGGGGCGTTTCTGGTAAGTGACTTTTTTTCTTATAGAGCATTTATTGTTACAGTGCTAAGGCTCCCTTGCTAAAGGGCTTCCACTTCATGGTATAAATAGTCATGAATCTAGCAACAGTAAGCACCATTACTGCAGAGTCTGCACCACAGTTTCGGCAGTAAATCTTGTGTGTTCTTGTTTCCTTCTATGTGTTTGACAAAATCTCCCACCAAATTCTGATCTCAACTACAGTGTGAAAACCTTGGCAGACCTCTGACTTTTATGGAGAGTGTTCTGTGCAAGCCAGAAATTTGCTTGATGTTGCTTTGAAAATTCTGCCAGTAGAGATGATCCTGGGCAGAACAGGCACCGTGTTTAAAGAAATAACCATGAAGAGCAACCAGATAAAATGCTGGCCAGCTACTTAGAAAGTAGAATGACCCATGGGTATAATGAACAGGATTCACCTTACAGAGTGGAATTTATTTCTTCATGTCCTATGACAGGCAATAGCAAGTCTGCTCTTGTCTGATTATTCACAGGAGCAGCAGATCATAGAAAGCAGAAACAGCAGAAAGATTCAGTACCACAGATACGTTCAATGATACACTGTCAGTATGCTGTCCTTTCCCCTTGATTTCTGCTGTAACACTTCCTCAGCATGTATTGGTCAGCAATCTCCTTAGTCCTGGGGCTGAGTTACCTCAGCTAACTAACCCGTGCCCACAAGTGCCATATTGGATGCTGCTTTGTCTCCTAGTTCCACCATTCAATCTGGCCAAACTAAGATGGGAAATATTAGCATAACTGTTTTTAACATTCAAGGTCTTCCTTTAAAATAGAAAATGATGGGTTGTAACAATAACGTTGTGCATGAAAATACACAATACTTTGTGTTGTGTGCAGAGTTTATATTGGCCTTTAAGGCAAATGGTGCCCTCATACTCCAGGCCTCATAGCGGCATTTCTTACCGTTCATAGAGAGAGTAAAGTTGCTCTGGATAAATCTCTCTAGGCATAAGTAGGGCTTTATAAATAGCTGCTGTAGCAGAAATTACTATGGCCATTTCTCTTCTGTTTTACAAATTCTTTTACAGAGGCACCATGCACCAGGTTTCCATTAGAAAGGTTCACATTAGAAAGTGCTCCAGGTTCTACAAAACAGGCAGTCTTGTCACTGTCATTGACACAGACCAGAACTGTTCCTTAATACCACCCAAAATTAATTCAGCAGCGCATTCCTATTATCTGAACAACTTTGAACTACAGCTCTTGGTTTGCATGTAGGCAGGCAAACTCTCCTAATGCAGTATCATGAAAACAAACCTGTGAAGACCTGTCCTACATTTGCACCTTTAAGGGATATTCATCTCCATCATTACGTAGAAAATTAGAGTTCAATCCCAGCAGGGCAGAGCAGTTGCAGATGTTGCAGTATTGTGCTTCCTGTGTTTTTCCCAGGACAATGGATTCTGCATGCAGTGCATTTTCTCTGTGAAGGAATAGGAACAGATATTTCAACAGGCTGTTATTGTCCAACACGTGATTACTAGTGAACAGTTCAGAATACAAGTTCCTATGTAGAATTTGTTAGCAATTTCTGTGGCTCTTAGGCCAAACTCTCATGTTTAAGTACTGCTAAAATATTTTGTATCAGTGCTTTATGAAATTCTGAATTCATGGTAACAAAATATATAGACTGCATGCTTGGTGACTTTGACGTTTTTATTTAGGAAAATTCCCCTTTTTAATTTTCCTTCATCCAGTTTTCCTCAACATTTAGATAATTTCCCACTATTTTATCCAACTTAGCATTTCAAACTCATGACTGTGATCACTGCAACTACAAAAGAATGAGGAACACACTGTCCAAAGTGAACTTTTTTTTTTAACCAGTGGCACAGGAACCAAGAATCTTGTAACTCCCCTATGTCAGCATAAGAGCCTTCAATTAGACTTTTCCTTCTCAAATTAATGTTAATTAGCCTTCTGTAATAATATTATGACTTGTCCTGGCCATCATAGTCACCCACTATTATATACAGGTGGGGAACAAAATCAGGTGTTGAAAGAAAGCAAAATCATTCATTCCAGCCAGAGTAAGGAACAAAAGACAAGACAACAATTAATCAAAATTCATATGAAGGGCTGTTAAATTAGGTACCATCTATCTGTTTGCCCTGTGCTGAAGAATTTGAAACACAGTGAGGAATTCAACATTTAATTAAGACTGGTGCTACCAGGTCATAGTTTTGGAAACGATACAAAGAAAGTTTTATCCAGCTTGTTATCTGTGTTTGTCAGTTCATTATGTATCAAAGGTGCCTGGATTTCATAAGGTAAAGACTCACTGACCTGAAGTGCAAACAAACACAGAAGCTGTACATAGAGGCCCTTTCTCCATCACTAACCTTTGACAGATAAAGGACATGTTCTTTCAGTTATTTTATCAAAGACAAAGGCCATTTTTTTCTGATATTCATACAGACTGAAATTAGACCTTATCTGGAAGATAAGCAAAGGATCCTATGTCCTTGCAAAATTTGGGGGTTGCAGTATTTATTACAAAGAAGTATCTTTTCATCTGTTCATATATTTGGCAATTTTTATTTCTTAAGTAGCAACCACATATCTGTAAACAATGAAATTTTCCAAGAGCATACAACTCCTTTTTTGTTGACAAAAGATGTTCAGGGAAAAGACTACTACCATGTTGCATAATAAATGTATTTTAGAAACTAAAATTGTCACAAAGAATTTCAATGTTACTGAAATCTTTTTAATACATGAGTTCAAGTGTAGCTACTCCTGAATAAAAAGGAAGGAAGTTTCACAGGAAACTCAACTTTGTTTCAGCACAGCTACTTTATCAGTTTCTTTATCATGGACCTTTCTGGGAAGCTCAAGAACTGGATAAAAACATGGTGAAGGACTATGCACTGCTGCCCCCAGATCCCATGTAGGCATAGCTCACCAACAGCCAACATGAAGCTGAACAGCCCTAACATTATTTTATTTTGTCTCCATGAAAACTGAGTTCCGCAGTAACCCCAGGCTGAAGACAGGGACGCAAACATGACTTAAATCCAGGGCACTGCAGAACTGTCTCAAGATATGCTCAAGCCAGTAACAGTCTTTGATCATAATGTGTGCTTGGGAGACTGTAGGAATGTTCTTCTGTCCCAGTTCTCCCCCAAAAAGAAGGAGCCAAGGCCTCCAGGAAAGAGAATATGTGCAGAATAAGGGGCCCTCCCATCACAACCAAAGGCGCAGATTTACTGTTTTTGTAGAAAAGTTGTCTATAAGTTACATAATGCAGGACAGCAGTCTGATAAATAGTACAGTCCACAAGCATCAAGAGCAAAGATGGATCTTAGTGGTTTTCACCCTCCCTCCTCTGATTTCATCCAACTTCTTTCCGTTTAATTGCAGTCAGCATTTAACTGCAAAATAACATCTAGAAAAGCATGTACTATTCTTGTGTTCAAAGTGCCCACATTTTTACAAATCCTTCACCTATTCCCATGTATCTGAGTCATCCACATGACTTAATTTGTGATTTATTTTTCAGGTGGTCATATAAACCCAGCTGTTTCATTAGCCATGTGCGTGACTGGAAGATTAAAATGGACCAAATTACCAATTTACATATTAGCACAACTCCTGGGAGCATTTGTTGGAGCAGCGGCTGTCTTTGGGATTTATTACAGTGAGTACACCTTAGACATGTTCACAGGACAAACTAGAGGTCAGGCAGTCTCTAAGGCCCCAATTTTTCAATGAATGTCAAGCAGGCAGAGGACTCTTTTTCACACAGGGCTAATGGCAGAAATGAAGCTAAAGCCATAAAAGAAGAAAGGAAGGAGCATAAGGAGTTTGAAGGGAAAAACAATGGCTTGAACATTCCAGGTACCCTACAAATTTACTGAAACAGTTAATACTCCAGGAAATGTTCTGATATTTAGAAAAATTATTCATGGGAAATCAGATACTCTGAGATCATGTATTTCTCAGTAAGGATTTTAAATTACTTAATAGCCAGGATATAGGGCTATCCATCTTCCAAGCAAATTAGAAACATTAAAGACCTGCTACAAGTGCCTGTGGGCAAGAATCACCACCATCGTTCATTGAGGGTACAGGATATGAGATCAAGTCCCTCCTGACCAAACCTCAGACCACCCGAGAGAGGTGGCTCTCCAAGGCAATGAACTCCAGGTACAGAGATAGAGGGGTCACATATTCGACAGGGAAAAAGAAAAAAAATTACCGCTATCCTTGAGGCACGGGGTTTTTTTACACTGTGTGCCACAAAAGGAAAAAGCAGTAACAGACTGGCTGAATGCACTCGGTCGGATCAGTTGTTTCAACCCCCTACTCCAAAACTCTGCTGCTACTGGCCCAGCCCATCTCCTCCAACACCTCTCTCCTATGGGCATTATGTGTGCAGACAGTGCTGGGTCCAGGTGCAACAGAGGAAGAATAAAACCAGAAACGCCCACTGTATGTCAGCTCAGTGCTCAGTACCCACAGCAATCCCGCAGAAGAAAATCTTTAGGAATCATGATAACTGTTTTGGGCTTGGTGTATTGTGTTAGTTTAGGGCGGAGCAATTGTTTGCTTTTTTTAAGATTAGTGTTAGAATTTGGAAACTGGGATTCTGGAACAGGATTTCTGTCTGAATTTAAGTCCTCCTCAAGTCTGACAGCCAAAATTAGAGCTGTGGCCAGGATGTAGCAGTGCGTCAACACATACATGGGGTTGAGAGGAGAGTCACTATATTCTGCCAAAAGGGCAGCAGTAGAGTAGGAAGCTTAGGTCTAGGTTAGGGACATCTTCCTGATATTCAGGAGTGCAGGATTTTCTCATATCCCTATCTCTGCTCAAGTCCTCCTCTTGCTGTAATTAATCTCTAAACCCCATCTGTAGGTTTTACTTCCTGCAACTTGCAGGACTGTCATGTACTCTTTGAGGTCCACTGAAAACTCACTCATAGAAAAACAGACATAGGAGATCATCCTTTTTTTTTTTCCCCTAATAGTTAAATGCCACAAAATTATCTGGCACTCCAAATGAGTGCCTAATCATAGTAAACAACTAAAACTCTCTGCACTCATGCTGCAGTTTTAAGCAAAGCTAGAAAAAGAGAAACAAGGAGAAATAGTTTGTCTGCTAGCTTCAGGAGGAACTTACCACACTCACCATGACTTCCATGGGAGATGGGGACCTCTTTCTTTATTCACAAGTATCATCTCATCACGGGATCTACTAATAAAATAAGGGATTAGAGTTTTTGACTCATGTCTGTCTCTGGTGATTTGAGTGCTTCATCTTAGTATCTTCCTATTTCTAAAACTGCACAACTGGCCAAACGGAATAGCAGTAAATCCTGGTGGCTGGGAATCCACAACTTCACAATCAGGATGCTGTGCATTTCTTGGGTCATCATGACAAGCATAGCACCTCTTGCAGAATAACACATCTGTATTCAGAATCAGAAAATGCTCCTTGGCACTGAGTTTGGAGCAATGAGCAGGGGAAAACCAGCCCCATTTTGAAAGCTGTGGTACTTAAAATCAGTACTTCAAGGCACAAGAGGAGACATGAGACAGGAGGGTATTAGGACTACATCACCTCAAAACCAATAATTGTGCTCTCAGAAAAAAAACATCAGAGACCCACAGAATGGTTTGGGTTGGAAGGGACCTTAAAGATCATTTTCAGCTGAGAACATAAAGTGCGCAGGCCCATCACAGCCCTAGAAAACCTAGAAGAATTCATGGAGAAGTGCAGGCAGTTACTGGCTGTTTTCTGTAGATGCCTTTATGGAGTATAGCGATGGAAAACTTGAAGTCACAGGACCTAATGCAACAGCACAAATCTTTGCAACATATCCAGCTCCCTATCTGTCCCTCGTAAATGGATTTGCAGATCAGGTAAGTGCACTTGCTGTCTTAATTCTACAAATTAAACATAAAAACCCTGTAAAACCAAGCAGTAAAAAACCACATAGATCTAACGAGTGTGCCAAATCTCACACTTTCGGCCAGACGGCCCCTTGTACAATACAATGAGAACGCAATGCTGTTTGCAGGGGGTTACATTTTAGTCATATTTTACAAGCAAAATAATTTTAAGTTGTTCTTTTCACATACATCATCTTAATTGTTGCACTCAACATGTCTTTAAAGCAATACATGTAAGAGGTTTTCCTCAGCATAAATCAATGTTTCTCCATAAATCTCAGCAGAGTCATGTCCATTTGCATCAAAATCCAGCCCATTTTGTGGACCTGTTATTCCTTAAATAATGCTTAAGCAGACAGTTTAACACACCCTGAACAACTGAGTTCTCTGCCTCCACAAGCCTCCTCTCTAACCTTCTTTTTACAGATGGATTTGTAGTATTTATTTTTCAAATGACTGAATCTGAAAAAAAATCTCAGCTTCATTTCTAATCTCTATCCTTTAATTCCACTTATGCAACAGCAAAAAAATGACATTTCATATCTTTTATCTACTTCTAATCAACTACCCATCTTCTTCAGGAATACATGAAGTAAATACTGCATCAGTAAGGTATGAAAAACAAGGGATGGCCTGAACACAGCAATTTGTTATGTAAAAGATTGTGCAACCTGGCCTCAAAACAATCTAAACATTATTTTGAAGTCTGGTAAGAAAGACAGTTCTGATCTTTGGATCAGTCAACAGATTTTTCCCTAAAGTATTTTTCACCCATGTATGTTTTAAAACAAACTTAAAAGCAGATGAAAACCAAATAATTTTTAAACATCTCAGACTTAAGCTTCTTCAAAACAGTATAGAAATTGAACATTTTGATATTGCTGAAGCTTTTGTCTGTTTTCCCATCAAGTTAATTATTAGCAAAATCAACATTGACAAAGCATTTGATTTAAGCAGAGCTGTACTTGCATTGAAGTAATTCCAAGAAAATTTCTTTCATCAACTCAATTAGCATATGCAATACAGAGTTCATGTTACAGTTATACGTGCAAGCCTAATTCGGGTACTTCCTAATTTTAGCTGCTCAGTTTTGACTTTGCAGATTTCACTTTTTCTTCTGATGTTATGCAATACCTGGATAAAGAGATGCATATCTAATTTATGAGCATAAACTACAGGCACATAAAACATTTCTATATCAGTGGAACTGATTGCATTGCTATAGCAGCAGAACTACCAAAAACTGAGAGAATAGAAGTATAAAATTGACAGGGAAAAAAAAAATTGGAAACAAAGCATTAGCTCTGTTCTTTCCACACCTGCAGGTTGGTATTTTTTTTTCAAATGTCCTCAGCATATTTCTTGTCTTTGTCTTTTAGCAAAGATATCAAAACTTCTCATTACGGTGAAGTAGAGAGGCACTGAGTTCCAAATTTTGCTATTCTGTATAGTGGAATAAAACTAAATACCAGCTCTAAGCCACTCCAATCCACAGAGCTGCCATAGCTCCTCTTTTCATTATTGGAAAGAATCTACACATATTTATTCCATATTCTTTTCTTTGCCTTGGCCAGGTGATGTCAACAGCTGTTCTTCTTCTGGCTATATTTGCTATGTTTGACAGCAGAAATAACAGCGTACCCAAGGGCCTGGAGCCAATTGCGATAGGACTCCTTATAATCGTTCTTTCTTGCGCCTTGGGGATGAACAGTGGCTGTGCCATGAACCCGGCCAGGGATCTCGGCCCAAGGCTCTTCACAGCTGTGGCAGGCTGGGGGATGGAAGTGTTCACGTGAGTACACCTGGAGAAGTCAAATGCTCCTGGCTAGAACTGTTTCTAGGAAAGTAAGATCCTGATTCAACGTGGTACCAGCTCATACTTTATATACATATAGGTAATTCTTTGCATACCAGGAGCAGCTATTCATGCCCTTTAAGCCAGATATCCTCTAGGAACTGCGCTTTAAAAAGGATTTCCTGCTCCTAGGGCAAATCAAACATGCATAATCTCTAATATCAATCATTGTTTCAAGCAGACCTTTCCCAAAATATTAGAGATTCTTAGAGGTCACTGAAAATATGAGTGCTTTCTTCTTGTGTCCTGCAGCTTTCAGGGAAAAAAAATTAAATCAGGAGAGAATTAGGTGAAAATATTTATTGGGTACTGTAAAAAACAGACACATCAGATTGATTTAGCCTATTATTACTTCTGAGTTATTGGAGAAATATGCAACAATCTAAAAGCCTGACCTCCTGGCTGGGAGTGAAGGAGTGAATGGAAAAGCTCCCTTCATCTTCCCACATTTCAGAGCCCTCGTGAATCCCCGTGTGCCTATGCACACGCTCTTGGCTGGCCCAATGCACAGCTAATTAGTTGCACATCAACTCCACATCTTACACGTATCCAGGGTAAGAGGCACTCTGGGATATCTAAGTAAGAGTAATCTATCATTGGGAAGCAGATCTTTTGGTTTATTTTTGTATTGTTTGTTTTCCCAGTTATTTACAAGTAGGAATCCCCAGTAGTACTGTAGGCCACTGGAGATTTCTGATTAATACAGATTTTATTTTAGCTACTTCAAGAAGCACAAATAATCTCTATTTGTTTAGTATGATTTCTATTTACACAAATCATGTACCTTATTTGAGGAAAGCAGTAGCAAAGCTTTTCTCATACAAAAAGAGCCAGGCATGGCATAGCTGAAACAGGCACACAGCCATAGCATAGGCCAGAGCCAAGGCTGGATGTAACCCAGCTCTGGAGAGCCGCTGGTGGGAGAACAGGTCACTGGTCCAGTTACCTCCAAACTTTTCCTCCCTGATAGCTGTTACCACTGCACCATGGGACTGCGGCTTTTAAAAAACAAGGACACACAGAGTGACATCCCACACTCAGGATTCTCTTCTATCTTTGGAATTACAAGTAGTTGTTGACTGTGGCATTAGCCATGGTGTCATTCTATAACCAGTAATATATTGTAAAGTTGGCTATTACTGGAAGAGTTTGGAAGCCTGATTGTATTGTGATCTAGTCACAGAATACCTGTGAACTCCCCTTCTCTCCAAAGTATGGTCATATTCATTTACATTAAAAAAAAAAACAAAACATGAAAACTCTACATCTGTACCAATATGGACTCTTTCCTAGGGTAGTTTAAGGATTTATACACAGAGAGGGAATGCGGTCCCACTGTAAAGACCTTGCAAAGAAATTTTAAAGTGTGAACATAAAAGATAAGATACAAGATCTCTGATCCTTGCCAGAACAAACTTACAACAATCTTAGGGATGTGAAAAATTGAGTCAGAAGTCTTGCTCCCTTTAGTTAAAAGGCTACAGCTATAACCAAGTTCAAGGGAATGACAGAATAGGAATATGTTCTTATTTATTTACTGCACAGATCCAGGTGAGACTTAGGAAGAACTTGAGCCTTTTTGGGTAGCTGGAGGAGCCATAGGAAAAGCCTGGATGATTGTAGTTAGGATCCTAAATTGCCTGATGCTCTGCTGTGCCTGAACAACTTAGAGTGGTGCAGCAACAGCTGACAGATAAACCTTAGAGATCTTCATTTAAATGGAACTCACAACCTTGAGACAAGTGCTGCAGCTCTCTAGTAAAGGCATGTCCAGGAACTGGGACCTGAGCATGAAACCTCCACAGTGACATGGAGGGAGTGCTGCACAAACTGAGCGGTAGGAAACACGGAGGAGACACTGAACGTTCTTTAGGGGGAGGATGGAAGTATCTCCCACGGTAACCGAGTCACTCTCTGTCCATTAGAGTCTATCAGTGAGTGTTCCAGTGTTGGCTAGGGAACAGCCAGGGACCGCTGGGAAAGCCTTACTTTGGAATTGATAAGATACACAATAGCAAAACTTTACACACTGCCCCCAAGCAAATGTTCTAAACGTTCTGATAATTAGTCCACAACCAAGGAATCCCCTCTACCCTTCTTTGTGCTTGCAAGTCCAGTAAGTGCTGGTTTTAGCATGTTCTCAGGCAGGGAACTACAAGTTGACTGGAGGGGAGCCCTTCTGCTGGACCATGGAATTGTCCAGAGGATAGGAATGCATTTGAGCAGGAGTTTTCTAAATGTAGCTGTTACAACGTTTTGCACAAAGATACCTGAAAGGAGCATTTTCCCCCAAACCAAGCCAGAAGACAAGCTATGGTATGGTTTCCCTAGCCCGTGCAAATGGTTTGTTTTGGTTGAAGACTCCCATCAGAAAACCAGGAGTCTTTCTTCAGCACATGCTTAATATTCTGATAAGCTTAAGCAAAGCTTGGGGAGCAAAGTTTTGTCTGTAGTGAGAAAAGATCCAGAGCAGTGAGTCCAAATACCAGACTGGATTCTGACAAGCAAAACCAAGCATGAAACAGCAATAAGAGAGAGAGAGAGTGAGAGGTAGGGCTCTCGAGAGCAGTATTTCGGGCCAGCATTTGAAGACAGCCCCGGGATACCTCAGCCCGGTTCGCCAGGGGCTCTGCCCCTCGGCGCGCAGCGAGCGGCAGCGGAGCGGGCTCGGCGCGGTAACGCTGACACCTCGTGGCCGCCGGCACCGGGACAAGCGGCAGCACTAAGCTAAACTGCACTTCGGGAAAGGTCAGGAGACGCATCTCTCGGCCGCACAGGGATTCGGATGGCAAAGCGGCCTCAGAAGTATTTAGCATTCTTTCTGGAGTGCAGCCCTACAGCCCCGATTACCTCATCAACAGCGGTATCTCCCTTTCCCGCAGCAGCTGCCTAGTGAAAGGTGTATCTGCAAGTTCAAACGGGCCGAAGTTCCCAGCCCATGTAGCTTAGACACTGTAGTTCCCTGGCAATTTCCGCAGCTAAGCCCAGTTCTGCTGGCCCGGCCGGGAGCTGCCTGCCCCCGCACGAGCAGTGCCCGCCCAGCGCCCCGGGCACCGGGTGAGGGCACAAGCGGGGCCGGGCGTTTCCTCCCTCCTAAGCTGGCAGCAAAGCCGGGCACCGCGTTGCCCCAGGGCTAAGAGCACTCAGCGTCCTTTGGTGAAGTGATCTGTGCTTGTCACAGAGAATTCCTGCTCCTGCGCCAATGACAGGGCACTGAGTGTCATGGAAACTCCTAACTCGGCTGTGTCCTGATCTCACTGCAGTTTTGGCAGCACCCTCTACAAAGGCTTTACCCCCAGCATCTCAACACAGGGTGTCCAAACACAGCTGACAGCAGCTGCTGCAAACACACGCCGTGACCTGGACAAGGTCATGCAGGAGCTGACAAGGCACATGCCAGTTCATGGAACAAGCTGAGAGAAACCTGCCAAGAAACACCTTCATTACACACCCGTGTATAAACATATCACACAGAAGAATACATGCAAGTACTCGATACAGCTTTTTGTTCTGCTGATTAATTCAATAAAATCTTAGTCCGTGCTTGTTACAGGAATTCAAGTGCTCAACAGCCATCCATGATTCAACAACAAACAGATTTATAAACTCAGTAAAACAATATCAGGAGTTATTTTACATCCTCAGGGCAAAATATAAATAATTCCAAAGGTAAAACACACACATCCAAGGCATTTCTGAACAAGCAGTAATAGTATCATCAAGAGGGCACCGATATTTTCCCAGTTC
Organism: Pomatostomus ruficeps; assembly: GCA_013400735.1. Classification (NCBI taxonomy): domain Eukaryota; kingdom Metazoa; phylum Chordata; class Aves; order Passeriformes; family Timaliidae; genus Pomatostomus; species Pomatostomus ruficeps. The sequence goes on from VYZT01041267.1 coordinate 80,255, forward strand.
TACTCTTGCATTGTGAGAAACACAAGTTCACTTCTGCATAAATCTATACAACTCGGTGCTGAATAATTACCTTACAGTTTAAAAATTCCCCTGCAGCTTCCTGTAAAGTTCGTCTCATAGATTATTTGTTTCTTTGTATTTCTGGGACAAAAAAAAAAAAATCTCCATTTTCAATATGCATGAAATTGAGGTAGCTGGATTTTCACTGGAGACTCACATATTCAATTAATACAGCATGTTATCAAATCAAAACACCTTAATGCATCCGTACAGTTAAGAGACTGTGCTCTGAAATGGATACTTCTTGCTTAAGGTAAATATATTCAAAATCCAGTTTAATTTATTACAATTGTCAAGAGGACAACTATATATACTATTGCAGGTATGAACTTGCAAGTTTCCATGCAGATAAAATAATCCACTTTTGTAACATACACATGCTTAGATCACTCCTGAAAATCTATTCATGAGCATCTGGGGACAGCACAAGTCAAGATTGCTGGGCAATAAATACATCCCTGTTCATTTCACTGTGAGTCAGTGAAACCTGTTTTTCACAAGGGAGAAATCATCCTCTGTCCCCAAACAGACATGCAGTAAAAAGGCCTTATTTTCTGAAATGCAAGTGCAGCAGACAGACCAACATGCCTGGTGCTTGTTATTTAGCATTTCAATCAGAACCAGCCTGGGTAGGGCAGACAGGGGTGTCACCCATTTCCAGACATGTGAGACAAAACAGAAAGGTCTACTACGGCAAGTGTCACACCACTGGATCTGTTCACTGACAAATACACAGGAAGGTGTTCACTAGAGTAACAATGACACTAGTTCTTGTTCTTTTTGTCTTACAGGGCTGGTAATAATTGGTGGTGGGTTCCTATAGTTGCACCTCTGCTGGGAGGTGTACTTGGAGCAATGATCTATATCATTTTTATTGAAATTCATCACTCGGATCCTCAGTCAGGAGAAGAAAATGAAGCACATGCTAAATACGAATTGTCCAATATGGCATAAGAAGGCAAGAATTTTCTCTGTCATTTTGTTGTGCAGTTTTTATGCAAATGGTTGTTTGGACCACTGTATGAAACCCCTATGCTTCAATTAGAAATTCACCTTTCGAAGCAGAAATTCTTTATAGAAGTTCAAAATTGAAGTCTTTACATGAAACATTGCGCCGATCACATTCAAAATTGGTATCTTGAGTATGGGAAGGCTAAATTGTTCTTTTCATATGGCTTTTAGATCAAGTTATCTCCAAGATGCAATTGTAGTGATATAATGCACTGACCTGTTGGTTCAACTCATATGATCTTAATTATGTTGCCTAATTAACTGGAAATAGTTGAGATATTGACACAAAACTGCATGCATAGCTAGTTAATGGGTTCAGTGCTGAATTAATGTGCAAGAGCATCACTCATGTCTTAAGAATGGCTTGTCTGAACATTTAAAACAATACCCAAATTAGCTAAATACCAGTTGAAACAGTTTAAAATAACTTACTTACATTTTTCTGGAGCCACTATTGAACAGAAAGAAATCAACTCCTCAGTGATTAGGTTTAGTAACTCAGAATATGGTCATAAAAGGTACAAACTGTTTGTTGTAAGATCAGCACCAAAGAGACAAAGGATAACTTCTGCACAGGGTCTTCATAGCATTAATGCTTAGTTATTTTTAGACTATTTACTTGACCTTTATGCTACCCAATATTAAAAGCCTTATGTAGAACACTAATCCGAATCTCTTCCGCTATGCTTTCTGGATACAATTCATTCCTGTGGAGATGGCCCAGCAAGAGGCTTATGCTGTGCAGAGGTCAGCACAAAGCCTATGTCTGTATAAGCTTTAAAGAGTCCTGCTGCTGCTGATTTACATAGGTGGATTTCATCTGCATTGTGGGAGCAATTTTTAATTTGGTAGCAGTAATTAAAATTAGAAACTGGTCTCAGACCTAGTCCTAGATCTGAATTCCCCAAGGAAGGCCAGATCCACATCAGAGTTCTGATGCGTGGGTTTTCTCTCACTAAAGCGAAATGGTTGGATATATACCACTTCCTAAAGATCCAGCCTTGAAAATTAAATTATTTCTGCTTAATCATTGTGAATTGAATGTATTCAGTTAAATCAACATTTCTTTCTATTATTTCTATGTCTATACACGGTTGGTGGTGGTGATCATGAATAAACAGACATCCGATTCAGCAAAGCTCCTGAGCTACTTTCATGGCTAAACTTCAGAGTACCAGTTCAATTCACCCATTTCAGGGTGCTCCTCCCTTTGGATTTCCATAACTCTGCTCTCTTGAATTCCACACTACATTCCTGATTTCACTCCTGAAGTGAGGAGCCCTTTGTGTTGCCACTAACAACCTGTGCACTTCTGTGTGTTACCCAGAGAAGAGGTTTACAAAATACTGTGGTCAGAACCTGCCTCAGCATTTGGCAGATCAGGCCTTTGTCCCTGATTGTCTTGATCATGCTCCCTGGGATGCCATGCCAAATTCATGGCAGCAAAGGGACAGAAATTGCAGGTCAAACAAAGCTTTGTTTGCTGCAGTTCAAAGTCAGATATTGCAGTATACTTGAGGGAGTATAATTCCAATTTTAATTACATTTTTAAGAAAACTTACATAACTGTAATGAACTCGGGCTGCCCAGAGACAAATCAGCCCTGTGCAAAATGCTCATTTGATTCAGTGTGCCTCTGCTGTGGGTTAAATTCTGCTATATTCATGCACATCTGACTGCATCCTTGTATCACTGGCTGGAGAGCCTCAGGAACAAGAAGGGAGAACATACAGAAACAGTTCTCAATCTGAGCAGAGAAGACTCAAGAGTAAAATGTGAAAATTAGTCCTAATTTTAGACATTTTGTTGGCAGCAGACAAGCTAGATCATCTGTCCTGCATATTGATAAATTGTATTACATAAACCAAGATGGGGTGTAAATGCAATTGCAGACTGACCCTTCGTTTGCCCCCACCCCTTGCAGGGAGCACTCTCTCACCCCTGGTGATCCCTGGGGCAGGAGCACTCCCAGGTGGCTGCCAACCTTCTGTGTCTGCAGAGGGATTACAGAGGTAGAAACAGTCTGAGGGCTGCCCTCAGGTCTGAAACGCACTTACTCTTCCACTGACACCAACATCTAATATGAAATATCTGTGCAGAAAATAAACCCCAGCTAATTAACCGGAAGTAACCAATTTTATCTAAAGGGCAGGTTATCATCACTTTTATTAGAATTTTGCATAGTCAGAAGGCTCCATATACATCACAATATTGCTTCCTTTAATCCACCATGGAAAGCATGGAGAAAAGGAGAATACAGGTCAGGAATGAGAAAGGGACAGTTTATTTACACAGCCTACTCAGGGACTAGCCCACACTCGCTGTGTGCCTGTGCATTGGCCAAGGTACATAGAGTTGTTCATTTTCTCAAAATTCTTTTGATCACAACATGTTCTGCCTGTAAATCAACATGAAATCTTGTTTCTCCTACTTATGCCATTCCTATGCCCAGAATTTCCGTATGAGTGACATTTACTTGTCTGAAGTTATTACCATGCAAATCTTAAGCAGTGACACACTAGTGTGATAGCATAACAATATCTTAAATATGCTCTCAAATTCTCAATTCTGCGTTTGCTTAAAGAATTTACTTTTAAACTTGAATTAATCATTCAATATTTTTGTAAATTCTTTGTAGACACATAGTATTAATACTACAGTTCATCCTGGATTCACAAAAGCAAGAGTTTAATTCAGTAACAAGGTGTTACAGACCTGTCTCAGATCTGAAAACTTAAATTTCAAGGAATGAATTCTTGCTTTTGGGACAAACCTCAGCTGAATCTTTACTACAAAACCATGACCAGTATCTCCATAATGTAATGGGAACAATAACAATCACCTCATTCCATAAACTTATACAGACATTATCTGTTTTATGAAAAACAAAAAAGTATTTTGACTTTGCATGAACTATGCAATTTTCTAATATCAACTGATATTCAGTGGTCACACTTATGTTAAACTAATATAATACAGTTGGCAACAAGTTTTTCTAGCTGAAAGATGTTTTGGTTAATGAGTTAATAGTAATCAGCCTTGATGATTTTAATGTTGAAAGAAATTAATTTCAGAGCATTGCTCAACTTTCATTTTGGGTTTGTTCTTTTTGGGAGCAATGTGTTTGTTCTTTAGAGCTAAACTCAGTACTGAGTAATTTGGAAAGCTGCAAGTAGTAATGAGTTAAGGGTTAGCTACTGCATGTTGTTTCATTGAAGTCAGTGAAGTTATTCACAATTGGTGGCAATACAGGCAAGGAGAAGTGATCAGAGAACCGAGCTCAGACTATGGCGGATATTGTACGTTCTTGGAGTTTTGTCTGTGGATCTGGATGTTCAAATATTGTTGTTCAAAATAAATACAGTCAATTCCTAATAAACGCATTCCAGTGCTATTTTTAATATATATAAAAGAAATCTCCCCTCTGGCACCTAAGGACTTAAGAAATAAATAGCTGCCTGTTACGACCTACAATGTTTTATAGCCTTGTGCTGGAAGAACAGATGGACTAACAAGCTGGATTCCCGGAGCACAGCCCCTGTGGCAGAGCCCATGGGTCAGCAGCAGCGCCAGAGCAGAGCGATGGGCAGTGCCAGGCCAGGAGGCACCCACACAACCAGGGCCTCCTGCCCTGGCCCTTCTCCCCTTGTTGCCTGCAGCCTGCCCAGGGACACTTTCTGCCACAGCTTTCCCGCTGCTCTAGCAATAGCCAGAGCCCAGGTGGGTTGTTTTGCTGAAGTCCCTCTACAGAGATGGTTTTTAGGCATACATCTATCACATCAGATTTGGCCTGCAGGGCTTACAAAATGCCCCTAGCTAATTTATCCATCTTCTCCTCTACAGATTTGTAACAGGGACATGTTTTGCTTGTTTTTTTTCAAAAGCACATGAAAACCTGCTCTGTGGGAGCAAGGCAAAGAATAGGTGCTTCAAATTTGCTCTGAGAGCCACAAAAGAAATAAAAAACCACCTCAACAAAACCATATGAAGTGGCAGCAGGCATTCTACCCTCTATCCTTATACATATATATATGTGCCTTACCCTCCTATCGGCCTTTGTGACTTTCTGTTCTCCTTTCCTTCTCCTGCCAACACTGTGTGCTGTGCTCTGTCTCTATACAGCACAATACATCTCCAGAGATTTAAACACAGCATGCTTTTCTCAGTTACTTATGAATCTTAGAAAGTTCTCATGAGAGCAAATTCAAGTTTCACCTCACATGCTTGTTTTTTTGGCAGTTGCTTGCATTTTTTCCCCCACTGTTCCTACCAAACAACCTTGTGCTGGAAAATACAACAATTAACTGTAACTTCCAGTAACAGCTGCTCTTTTTCTGCTTAGTACAATTGTTATTGCATAAGAGAATGCTTGTTTAAAACATGCACAATTTTAAAAGCCTTCTTTTTCAAACCACTATTAAAAATAGCCAAGATTATCCAGGAAAAAAAATGCAGTGCTCATCAGTTAGTAGTTTGGATTTTTGTCTTCTATTTTGCACTCACAACTTGTTAAACAAATATTTTTAATTATTGTTCCATGAGTGTTAGTGCCTCCGCTTGTTTGCACAGTTTAATAGCATTGTCGTAGAGGAGAAAGCATTAAGTAAATATTTTTAGCCATGGTGTTTCTTTGCATATTTGCATCAAATATTAGAAAAATCCATATAGTACTAAGCTGGACATGACATGTTTATATAATTTTTCTCTCTTTGCTGACCACAACTTCCTCCAAAGGGTGTCTCTAAGATTGTGAATACAAATAATCCAGCATCTTAAATCAGCAACGATTCCTGATCACCTATCAGAAAACTAATTTTTTGTCTTGGATGCAAACTCTAACATTCTCAGTACCATTAAGAGGACCAGTTTGGGCACATTAATACTATTGTTTCCTCAGCTTTAGGCACATAATAGTCTAATAGGTGAAGGAAGAATACTTTCCACACCCTCAGAAATAACAGTACTTTGCTTCACTGCACAACTCTTCTCAGGAAACCTTGCCTGCCTTCCCATTATAAACATGGCTATGAATGAAAAAGCAGCAAAGTAAACAATATGTTAAGACTTGAAAAGTCAGCATCTGAATAGAAGGAAATGAACAATCTCAGCCAGAACTGAACAGATGCAACACTTTCTGTAGCATGACCGAGGCATCAGATGACAAACATGAAGCCGAAGCAGCAGCACATGCTTGGCAACAAGCACTGCTAAATTAAAGAGTCAGGTGTTTTGTTAATGCCTTTTAAATAGACTTACAAAATTAATTTATTTTAGAATAAAAGGACTAAATTCTGGTAGTGGTGTTTTCCATAGCAAAGGAACAAAACGTGATGATTTGATCATCTTCAAATTATTGAAACAGGGAGGAAAAAGGGGGGGGGTGCAGGGGGAGAGAGAATATAAATCTCAGTGGGGAAAAGGGAAAGCACAGTAGGAATTTACTCAGTTTCCAGTCCTGTGAACCCTGCTGCAGCTGCTCAAAAGAGGCAGTATGGACCTTTCCATCAAAACTGCACAACACAAAGACAAGAACTGTTTCATCTTCATTTCCATCTCAGATGTTCAAGACATTGGCAACTGATGGCTACGCACTGCAGAAGACTTCTGCTGCACAACCATTCTGCCACCCAAGGCAGGAAGCCTGTTCGGCTTCAGAGCAGAGAGAACTTCATCTCCTATACATGTATTCCCCTGGGGGTCATGTTTTTCAGGGTAGAGAAGCAACACGTTTTGAAGATGCTTGCACTGTAGAACAGCTATCAGAAACAGAAATAAAAAAAAAGAGACTTGAATCCAGCTGCCAGATTTCCATGGAATCTCAGGGGATAAAGCAAGTGCAAAGGCTACTCCAGCAAGTCTTGGCAGAGGAAAGCAGAACAGAACCACGTTGTCTTCACAGCTATGAATGCTTCCAAGTCACAGGCCATTTGCAAAAGTAACATACACGCAAATACCATTAACACCTCAGAGGCTTCTAATCCAAGAAAATATGATGGCTGAACAGAATATGGATATGAACACACACACATTTCAATCTTTCTGATACAAAAAGACAAAATCCTTCCTTAAAGTGGAAGCCATTTTAAGCCCCATTTGCTATCCCAGGTGGTTCTTTGAAATTCAACACAGGAAGTCAAACCACACAATTTTAAAACATATAAAATCTACCTAAAAGATTTACCCTGCCTGAAAGTGGACCTGTAGCCTTTTCTTCTGCCAAGTTTTTTACCTGCTTTTCTGATACAACTGGCAGCAAGCCTCTGGTTCTCTCTAGGGCTCTCTCATCTTGCACAAGCCTTTCACATCCACTTGAGCATCAGACCCCCCACAAAATATTCCATTTACATGAAGACAAAATCCACTTTGAGGCAGATTTCAAAATGCACGTGGTTCCATGCAATTTCAAAACACATACTGCTACTAAACTGTACTTCCAACAATTCACGTGGCAATTACACTCTTTTCGCTTGCCTTCGATCAGATGTGTTGCTTACAGCAACCTGGCAGAACAATAATTATCTCACTAGGGCAGATCTACAGTACATGGGATTTGGATTTCCTCCTAGGGAAATCCTAGAACAAGAGACATAATACAGGTGTTGGTGGACTTTATTTGTTGTACCAGATTGACCCTGAGAAACACTGTATTACAGGATATGATGCATAAATCAGTAACAATCAGCTCACCTTCCAGATTCAGGACAGGAAGTGTTTAGGCTTAACAGAGTTCTTCTTTGTACATCTGGCTTCAGGTAATTTCATTAGCAATTAGAAAGCCAGAAGCAAACATATTCCTAAAAGATAGTAAGTAAACTTCAGAGTACAGCTATCCAGGGAGGACAAGAAGTGTCAGAAGCTCTCTTCACATGTAGAAACTTAACTTCATGCCCAAATAGCAAATGTGTACAGCTTAGAAAAGTGAAAAGTTGTAAAAGATCTATGACCTGAGCCTCTCTGATGGTGTCTTAATGTTAGCATGACTCAGATAACCATGCTCAAAAATAGCTTGTTTTACTTTCAAATTTATTTTTCCTTAATAGATTTGTAAGATCACAGTCTCTGGCTATGAACATTGCTACTGTCATCATTTTCACTGGTGCTCCTGAAGGTGTTCTCCTCTGTTCCAACTCTTCAATATTTATTTTTTAATAAACACAAAGGAGGACCTTTCCTGTGTGCTTTTATTTGGTCTGATAATAAACACATCCTCCTTCACGATCATCTCACTCCTCTGCGCTGGTACACACAGTGACACTCCCCACAGACATATAGTGTGTTGGGCTGTGGAGAGCACAGTGTTACACACCAGGCTTCTAAAAAATTGCAGCTGAGTCAGCTCTGGAGGGCTCCATCTCACAAACCCTCATCCTACAGTGACTTTGGGAAGTTTATCAGGGTCAGAAGAATTGTTTATTCTGTAGGGCAGCTTTATCAAAAGCCGAGTCTAGCACAAACACTCCAGTGCTCCCTCAGCTTCACTGTTACGAAGGAAGAGGACGACCAGCCTACCTAGGAGGGGTCCACTGCCAACTAACGGTGTCCAGCTGTTCTGAGAGCCAGATGAAAGCTTAGACAGGAAAAATAAAAGAAATCTATTGTAGCATTTAAGCATAAGGAGATACCTTGGCATGTAACTTGCCTGCTGGGCATCTCTGGCCAATAGGTGTTAGACAGACACAGACGAGGTGAATAGAAGTTGTCAAGGCTGTTGCCATAAGTGTGTACCTGGCAAAGAGCAGTTCCTGGTGGAAGGCAGCCCTTCAAAGAACACTTTTCTTCAGAATATCAGCACTGCACCACCATCTAGATCACTTTGTCAGTTATCTATCAAAAGCCACAGCACTTGTATTAATAACAGACCCATACTCACTAGTAGATTTTTTTTAAACAAAGTGTGGCTTTAACTTTCATTTGGATGGGATGTTGTTTATCACCATTACTTACTGTATTATTATTTTTTTCAAGACTGTGACAGTGCTATAAATGCTAGAAAAACATTATTTTGACATAAAATATACATTCTAAGTGTGATGAGTATGGCAAGATCACATTAATTCTGAACATTTTGTTTATCTGTCTCAGTCTTGAAATACATGGACTATGTATTCATCAATCTGCTTGCTTATTTGAATGTCTTAATTAGGACATTTTGAAAATCTTAACAGCATTTTAAAAAGTAATTTGTAAGAGCAAGGTCTGTCGAATCCAGTGTTCTCACAGAGGTGTGGGCTCTTTAGTCAGCAGCAGAGTAAGTGTGAAATGCAGGGAGCAAATGCAATGCACATAGGAAAAGCCACACTTGAGTCACTAAGGTCATCCATGCCCAAGTGGTGAGGACAATGATTAGAATGTAAGGACTGAGTGATGACATTTTTTTGCTATGTGTTTGTGCGATGCTAAGCACCATGATGAGGCCGCACAGTACTGGGATGATAATGACCACAGCTTTCCTGTGCTACCCCATCATAATCCTTGACCCTGAACCCAGCCCTCTGTTGTAGGGCAGATGTATTAGCCTGCACCATTTGTGTAGTGCCTGATCTCTCTGAGGATGATCACATAATAGAGTTTATAACTAATGCTGAGGGTGAAGGCTGGTTTTGGTGACTGGATGGATTTCTAGTAAATTGAGATCAGCATACTCCAGGCACACAGTTTCAGTTCCTTGTTACCTGGACAGGCACATAGCATAAGCTTACTCAAAGAAGAAAATTATTCTTTACATTTTACAATGAAAGCACAAAACTTAGTTATATCCACAGATAAAAGACCCTTGCACTAATTGGACCCATAATCACAGTATTTGAAAATTGTGGTATACTTGCAAAGATCATTTGAGCAGGACTACAATGTTCATATCCCATTACCGGGCTCAAAGTACCTTAATTACATTGTTTGTGTAAGACTGAAAAACTTTATGCTGCTTTTGGACAGTATGACTAGTATCTCTAGGGAGCATCATGAAAAGGTCATGTGTATCTCACAAGACCATCAAAAATCCCTAGACTTTTAACAAACACATTAATTCATGTTGAGTAGCTCACATTCCAGCTATAGCTCTATTTTTAGGTTATTTGTTGTACTTATATAAAGAAGTGGCACCAGTTCTGAAGCATTTTTAAAGATACAAAGGTAGCTGTTCTTTTCTGTGCAAGAGGCTCTGGGGGAAGAGGCTGCTTCCACTCCACCACCTGCTGCCACCTAATAGAGCTGCAGGAAGGAGGCAGAACATGGCAAAGTGACCCATACTGGAATGTGAGCTAAATGCTCCAGAGTGAGCTGGGAAGCAAATTGTTAAACTGGTTGGTTGTTCTGGCCTCCTGGGAACCTTAATAAAATCTTTACAGCAAAGTGAGTGCTCATTATTGAAAGAGCGCATCAGAATATCTCATATCAGCAATGACCTGATCTAAAGGTTTACTCCTTAGTCAATACCTGAGATCTTCCTAAAGGATAACCACTTTTTCCTATTGCAGTGTTGAAGGGCTGAAAAATCGGAGACAAGTTTGCCCATGAAAAACAGAACAGTCCCTTAAAACGATTTACATATCCAGAATACTGCCAAAGTACTCTACAAAGGGTGGAGATGGCCACCAGCCAGAGCTGTGACAAGGATTTCTAATGGGTACAGACAAATTGCAATGACATTTCAAATTTGGTAGTCAAGTTATGGAAACCTACACACAACTGTTTTCCTCAAGGTTTGTTCAAGAAAAAAGCACTTTCCTGTGAACGCTGAGTGCTGTTTTTCTGTATACTCACATTCAGAATAGACTAAATACAAAGCAGCAGGTATAAAGCAGGCTGCTGGCATGCATTAAGTATATGGAAGCATGACTATTTAAATGATAGCTAGGCCAAAATTATGGGATCTACTAAACATGACTTAAAACTGGATCTTCATCCAGAATTATATTTCTTTTATTCACTAAAAAGTTCCCCAATAAACCAAGACATCTTCCTGTTCAATTCTTCAAAAAGAGAATATTTTAACTGTAATGAGGTCAAGTTTTCCTCTCTTGAGCTTCTGATAATAGAATTAAAGCACACCATCTGATATTTTACACTTTTCCCCCATTAACTGCCAGTCCATCAGCAGCCTTGCATCTTCTCAGTCTTGAAGAAGTTGCTTTAAAACAGCAGAGGAGAAATGAACACTACATCATGGAGGACAAAGTGTTTAAAGTGTCAGTGTATTGACTTTTTTGGTTTCTAGGCAGTTTATATATAGGTGTTACAATAAGCAAATTTAGGAGCCCAGGAATTGCAAAGCTAGTCCAAACAAAAGTCACTGAATTAAACAATAACACATGGCCAGAAAACGTCTTCCAGAGACCAAAGAGAAGAAAAATTATGTAAACCAGCAATAAAAAGAGATCCCTTGAGACATGTGTTCTATATCCTTGTCATCTTGGTAGCACTATGAAAATGAAATATTATCAAAAGACTTGATTATACTTTGCGAAAAGGCAGCCTAATTGTGCAGACTAATACCAAAAGCTGTAATAAATGTATAGTCTTAGCACATTGCCCAGTGTTGCTACAAAGTGGTGTTTGATCTTGTGGGACCACAAGTTTCTTGTCACTTTAATTCCTTTGTTATCAGCTCATGATTTTTAATCAGAGCAATGTTTCCACAGTCCCCTCTACCAATAGAGAATTATATATACACTTAAGCATATGCTTATGAGAAACAGGATAGCAAGCTCATCACTTAATTACTTGATAGAAAATTACGTTTAGACAAAAGATATAATGAGAAACTAATGAGTTCCCAGGATAGCTGAAAATAATGGTGCAGTGCAACCTGCATATTTGTGATCCACAAGTTCATTTTGGTTTGCCTTATGTTCAGACAAAGGCTTAAAACTCAAATCAAATCACATTTGTTCTCACAAATTTGCCTTAGCTTTAACAACAGTGATTAAAAGCAAACATTCATGGTTTGAAGTACATACAAGAGTATGAAAACATACTCCAAAATTCTCCAAAGTCTGCAGATTATCAAAAATACACTTATCCATGGTTTGAAGTTCACATAAGAAAATAAAAACAGTGTTCTAGAACTTGAGTTATTTCAAATTGACTGTGCATATCCCGATATGCATTAGAATGTTTAGGTTCCCTAAAATCTGCCCAACCATTTGGAGCTGACTGTAGGGTCAGCTCAATTTAGTGACTAGGCCCGTATTTGCTATAGGAATTGATACAGTGCAATAATTTAGGACTTTATTACCACTGATTTTAGCAAGCTTTCAATCAGGTTGTCCACGGGTGCACATAAAACATCTACCTACTTTCTCTGTCTCAATACTTCCTAGGATATAGCAGAATTTTCTTGGGGAGTTGCACATTTCAGGGATAATTGGTCCTTCCTTTCCTAGTAGATTGTTTTGATCTAGACCTACAGGAATTACATGCGTACTTCAGTAGTCACCCACTTATAATCATGGTAACTAAAATTATGGAGTCAATATTTAATCTGTTTATCTCATGGTAATAGCCAACACTGGCAGCAGTAAAGAATCCATTAGAACAGTGTGCTTCAGTCAAACGCTTTGGAAATGTGCAATACTTAAAGTAATTGTCAGCATTTACATTGACAAGCCAGATTTAGAAAACTATAAAAAGAGAGGGAAATATTTTTAACAGCTAACCTTCAGCAGATAGCCCTCACTTAAAAGTAATTTGTACCTTTTATAAACATTAGCACATAAAGACATGATGACATGTTTTAGTCTCAGTGAAACATGTTGCAGAAAATCTTGACACAGTTTACTTAACCCCTCTTATAAATGTAAACCATATTTGACCTCCTCCAAGACACTTTCAAATAACATACTCACTTTCTCATTGGGGAAAACACCCAACTAACCAGTACTTTCAGGATTATAAATTGATTATAATTTCAGGTCTTTTTGAGTTCAAATCCAAAAGATTGAATCAATTCAATTTTGAAATATAAGTGGTATAAATTTGTATCTCATTTTCTAGTTTGAATTTGATTTCTAAAGACTAGCCTGTAGTCTACTCTTTAATTCTTCCAAAGTCAAGGCCACAAATCAAGTACTGTCTATTCTACATGAAATGAAAAGTTTTATCACAAGCTACGACTAAAAATTAAGTAATGTGGACACCAAGTACTTTTTAAAAGGCCTACCTGTTATCCAAGGGCAAGGCTGAGAAGAAAATAGAGAGGTCTCTTCAATGTCTGACTGCCCATACTGCACAAGGCAAGTCACAAAAAGGAGCCAGGTGCCTGGTGAAGTCCACAGGACCTAGAGAGAAAGAGAGGAATCACTAAAACTATGATAGCTTCTGAAGAAAAGGTTCAAAAGCTGTCTTGTGTTTTGAAAGAGCTTTGAGACCCTACAAACTCAGGGACACACAAGGCAGGTACTCCCCTCAGACTTGGCACTTGTTTGGTGAAACCAGGAGACCTCCTCTCTGCTTTTTCAGCCTGACCAGCCCTGCTTGCCAAAAGGCAAAGGAAACAAGATGCAGCTGTGGCCAAAAAGGAGGAAAGAAAACTTGGACCAAAAATTCTTAAAATTGGAAGTGCTGAAGCATTTGGCTGAATGCACATACCTGTGTCCTCAGGCAGCTGAGCAGGATTTGCTGGCTAAAAAGGCGGCAGCTCTCCAGAGATAGAACCACACTTCCTGCATGCCTGGCTGAAGATACTGGAGCGGGTCTCAGGCGTCGCACAGACTCATTAACGAGGCCTCAGCTGGGGCTAATGAGCCTCACCTGTTCCTGCAGTTAATTGGCCAAGGGAACACCTGCTGGCACCCTGCCGACTCCAGCGTTTTGCCCCAGCTGAGGGCTGGGCTGTCCTGAGGTAACTTTTCTGCTCCTGTCAGAAAGTAGAAATCCTGTTATTTGTTGCTACTATTTATACGTGTTAATTATGCAACTGAAGGCTGAATAATTACCTGTCTCCAGCTGCTGGAAGGTCTCAGCTCTGCCAGGATTTCAAAACCAGTGTCACAGACTAAAAGCCCTCCTCTGCAAATACATCATTGCCATGAAAGCTTCTTATCCTGCAAATTAAGATCTGCAAACTGCCACAGGAGTCCTGCAGCCAAACTTCCTCCCTTGCTGTCATCACCGTGGCCTACTAAAGGGAAACTTTATGATGAAAACACCAACTTTAGATCTCATTTTTGGTTGTCTCAGAGAAATCACGAGATTCTTAAGCAATTCTGCTTTGAGTAGCACATTACACATAGGGGAGCTGAGTCCCCAAAAGCCCCTGAGAGTGGTCTGTTCTGCCTGAGTTTGACTTGAGCAAAACGTCACAGCACCTGTCAGAGTTGGAGCACACAGAGCTGGTTACCTTTGTGCTTAAGGTGTGCACACATTAGACCCTTAGTTGGCCTCACTATGCTGGCAGGTAACCTGTATTTGTTGAACTTAAAACCAATATAACTAGGCCGGCAAAACATTTCAGTGTAGAAGAAGCCATTTCACCCAAAGGAGGAAAAAAAAGAGCTGAGAGAGTTCCTAAATTCTCTGTATCCTTAGCCATGGTTGCTTGCTGTTGATGCTGCTGTGCTGTTTTCTGGGCAAACATGTTGGGCCACATTCTGCTGAAAGAAGTTCGGCCCAATTTCAGCCAAGCAGGAAAATGTTTTGTCAAAGCTACAAAAATCTGCAGTGGGCAAAATGGTCTCATGTAACAGCGAGCTGTTCTATTATTAAACTTGGGAGCAGTCTACAAAGCCTTCTGTCAGCATTCAGCATCACTGAAACATCACGGAGAGGCCACAGACCTGCATGGTGGGTTACCATTCTTTCAGAGAAACACATTCCATGGGCTGTAGATGAGTGAATCAATATTGCATCTGTAGCCTTAGATGAACTGAATCTCCCCAAAACCTTGCAAATGCAGGCCAAAGCCCCAAGTCAGCAGAGCACAGATTTAGCTTTATGTCAACCTGACTTACAATGTTTACATAGTATTTGCTGAATAGGAGTAGTCTTGAGAAAAAAGATGAGATTCAGTATAAGAAACTGTGCCTTCATCTGGCATCTCAATATTTCACAGGATGGAAATCTGGACAATGTCTTAGAAAAATAACAAAAATTAACAATTTGGCAAGAGACAGAGAATGTTCTGCTGGGACTGTGTTCATGCCTGTTACTCTGTTTTCAATTAACTTGATTTTGGAGCAATGGATGCTGTCCAAAAATTTACATAAATAACAAATACAGTGAAAAGTACAGGTTTCCTGGGGTGTTCTAATTTAACATTAACCAGATGCATTTGCAATAAAGGCTGAATTCAAAGTCTGGTGCCTTAAAGCATTTAAACAATTTACAATGGAGAACTTCCTATCTAGAAGGAATATGCCTCAAGAGATTCATATGCCTGCTTGCAACTATTCAATATGGCCAATATTTTAGAAGCTTATAGCCAGGTCAAGCCCTATGGTGCATTCATCCGTCACTGGTATGAAAATATGGTCATCAGGTTCCCCAAGAAATATGTATTTATGAAATGTTCACATTAGCATAACCTGCAGGGCCTGCTCAGGTACAAAATCTAGTGAAATGGATTCTCCCTGAGGGAGGTATCCTCCTATTTAGTTCCCTCCAGGTACTCAGCGCCTTTTGCTCACAAATCTCCCAGTGTTCCACAGTGGTTGGGGAGCTGTGGGTAAAAGGGAAAGCAGACACAGGGGTAAACTGAGCCGGTGAAATTCATGCTTGGAAGAGCACAAGCAAGAGCAGGGCCTGGCAGAGATAGCGTAGGGAGCCCAATCTGCTGGGTCATGCTATCCCCCAGGAACAAAGGGAAAAACATTTCAGTCCACAGGAGTTTGGAGAGCAAAGGTAGGGAAGAACTTTCATAGAAATAGATACAAATATTCAGGTCTTGGCAGGTACAACTTTGGAGATTCATCTTCCCCTTCAGATGTATCTACACATGACTACTCTTTTGGCAGCCTCCTAAATAATTTCAAATCAGACTAGTCATGTACTTTGCATGCAAGCCAGGGTATTTATGCTGAAAAAGGGAGTATATTTTAATAGAGTCAAGTAATTCACTAGAAAACAGAAACTTCTCATGGAAAACACTCTCACTGAGTCTGCTGAGGGCCCATGTTTTTTCCTTCTTCCCTGTTCTTCATTTATTAAGGAGATTTCGATGATAGCAAGCTTATTTTTTCTTGAAGTTCAATTTCTTCTCCTTCATATAAAACCACAAGCTGCTGACTGCGAAATTGCAATTCCTCATGATGAAAGAGAAAACATTTGCAATAAGACAATAAAAAGGAAGACTGCTTAAGGCCAGAATGAAGCATCAAGTTTTCAAAACAAACAAGATATGCTGCTTAAAGGTATAAAAATATATTTTCTGAAGATTTATACAGATAACTGGATCTTTAACCAATGCTGGTATTTTCTGGCACTTTTCCTGCAGCTTTCTGGAAAACCCTTAACACTGGAAGAACAATCCTGATTTCTCCTAGTGCTTTCTGGTAATTATACCAGTCCATCTTATCCATATTCCTGAAGCTTTCTAGGAATTCACCTTCTGCTTTCTAACAATTCATTCACTGCTTCCTAGGAATTTTCCCACTACTTTCTAGGGCTTCCCTTACATTTTAGAAATCCTGATACTTTCTAGGAATGCGCTGTCTGTTTTCTGGGAATTTTTCCTACACAATTTTCACGGAGTGTTCTAGGAATTCACGTACTTTTTCCTGGGGATGTTCCTGATGCTTTCTAATATTTCTCTCCCCATTTTCAATAATTTTTTTTGCAGCTTTCTAGAAATTCCCCAAGTCTTTTATGAGAATCTCCCATCAGCAGTAAGAGAAGGGATGCTTGGTGAAGGAAGCTGTGAGCAACCACAGTGCAGACAGGACTGGGCCCCATGGCAGCTTCTTGGGGCCAGCAGGGCAGAGCTGGGACAGTGGCTGTTCCATCCATACCCCAGCCACTTCCAGCCAAGGCAAGGAGCAGTGTCCAAAGTCAGTCCAGGAAATCCAAATGAGTGTTCAGGAACAGCGGGAAACAGGCTTGGAAACAGGCACACCCACAGGGTGTAGCTCACACAGGCACATTTTGGGGATTAGCAAAAACTCTCATTGAATAATTTCTGCATTCAATGTCTAGTAAAACAACCTAATATAAAATGATGAATTGCTTTAAATTTTTAACATGAGAAATGCTGAAACATTAATTTCAGAATTTTCCATTTATAATCCATTACAGAAGTGGGATGCAGGCAAACTGTTTCTTTTTGCCTCTGGAAATGCATGAGAATTTACTCTGATACAGAATTATTTAATCATAAACTCAATTTAAAGCTATAGCTTCTTGAGTTGTACTTTCTTCTGTTTGCTACATCACTTATTTACTGGTACCACAATATTTAAAACATGCACTACAACTTATTTCATAATTCCTGTCCATGTGGTAGAAAATAATTGTTAGAGGTTCCACTACAGGATTCTTATACTTGCTGAAGTTTAAAGTTGATTAATACAAATATTTGATAGGAGTTTTATTACTACTGATATGTTATTCAGTTCCTTTGCTATTTATAGACAGCTGGCCAGCCAATGTTTCTCAAAATATGTTTGAATGCCCTAGGAGTCACACGGAGTCCAAGTTAATGTCTGGTGTGGGAGTGAAGAATGATTTTTAAGTCTTCCCTTTAGGTGTATCCTCACTGCATAATGAAATATGAAGCATATATTACACAAAAGCACATTTTTCCTAAGAACTTCTATTTCTTTAAATTTCATTATTTAGTATTTCATATTTAAGAGGTGGGGACCAGTAAGTATTTAGCACATACACAGACAAGAGAACAAACCTTCCTACACATAACTTGCCAGCTGCTACACAAGCTGTTATAATACTTGTGCATATAATTTTCATTGCTCTGTGTTGGATACTAAGGGTTGGACATTCTTCACTTCAAAATCACAACCAGAGACAGAAGTCTACGGCAGAGGATAGAATTATTCACTGCCCATTGGTGTGAAATACACTGCAAATGCTCCTGCAACTCAAATGACGAAGCAGAAACCAGGACTCCATAAACTTCCTGTGCCCCTGAGCCTGGTTAGTTGAGATGTGTTATCCACTAAAACCATCTTCAAAGGAGACTTGGCAGCTTCTTTAGACCTCAGACTCTGTGAACTATCTAACCTATATCTGAGCTCCCCCAAATGCTGTTGTGAAGCATAATTGTTCTAATGAAGTCTTGCACTGATTGTGAAGGACCTGTTACTTCAACCCCCATTATAACATTAATTTGGACTTTCTCTTTCGAGTATGTCATAAGAACCAAAACCAGAAATGTAATATATGTAGTGATAGCTTCAAAATGCCTGTCCTAGTAACTGTGATGCTACGCTCCTGGAGAGAGTTGTTCATACAGTGTATGGGAAGGTGTTTAAAACTGTTTATGTAGATCTGGCTTATGAGTCATTCCCACTGCCCTTTGCTACAGGTGCTCTAGGGGAGACAAAATGGCTTTGATTCAGCTTCTGCTTATGGACATCTAGAAAACCACAGCATGGCTTGGTGTTATTATCATCAGGCTCTTGAGGTATTTGCAAAGGCAGTTAAGAAAATTATCTTTAGTAAATACAATTTCAAATTTCTAATAAAACCTAAACTCCACCTCTTTGCAGACCATTTGCATTAGTCTACAGCAGACTGAAACCCACAGCACCAACCAGCCAAGGTGTCAAATAAGTTACGCAAAATGTCTTCAATGAATTGAGACAGTTTTGATAATGATCATTTTATCAATATTCTCCTGAGATGATGGCTCTGCAACTAGGTCAGCAACCTACCAAAAATCAGTGAAAGTCTGCAAAAGCGTATAGACCTGATGCTGTTTTCATTTGCAATGTGATAAATCAGGAGTAAGCCCAATGAAAGCATGAAGGTTGCACTAATGCAAAACTCATAAGCAAATGGAAAATCAAGGCAGCATTTCTACTGAATTGTGTATTTTTCTCTGCAGAATGCATATTGAGAATACTTCAAGTTTCCAACATGTACATGTGAAATAGCTGCAATACCTAATTTGTAATCCTCTGATTTCATATTCACATGATGAATCTACATTGTCACAACAGAATAAATGTCCACAAACACATGCATTTTTTGCTGTCTACAGAATTCAGAAAAATGAAAAGTAGACAAAACAGCATTTTTGGTGTATGAATATGCTTGCCAGAATTTAGGACAAAACATTTCCTTTCCAAACTCTCCTCCTTTCCCAAGTCATAAACAAACATCATAAAATAGTCTTACATAACTGCCAACCAGATTTTCTTTTTTAAATGTAATTCAGTCTTTGTGCTATAGACAAAACCATTCTGTTTACCATGCGTCTTCTCATCCTCACTGAATTTGATTACATGACAAGCTCCTAATTTAAAGACCATTGAAATCCATAGAAACATTCATATTCATTACAAACTAAATTTTTTCCATTTGGATTAGAAAGACAGAGCAAGAAAGTCGGTTTGGGTTTGGCCTTCTGTAGATTATCAGTGCAGCCACTGGCAGATCCGTAAAGAACTGGGTGCTCCTTACTGGTCCTTAGGAGACATGGAGCTGGCCAACTACTGCAAACAAGCACTGCCAGGATTTGAACAGTCAAAGGCACGTTTTGTTTGCTTTCCCTATTTATTCTGTAATGCCCACAGTGGATGGAAGATAGAGGGGTTTCTGCAGGCATTGGGAAATAACATGAGCTACAGTGGTCTAAGAGGTTGCTGCCTTCACTTCAACAAAACTGCACACACCTATCAGCACATAAACTGAGCCTTCAGCTGCACCTTTCTAAATAAAAACTTCCTTCCCACACAGTTCCAATCAGCTGAATGCTGATGCAAAGAACTTTGCTGATGCAAAGGAGAGGTTAGTTTAAAGGAATGACTCTACTCTCTGGCTTCCCTTTTTTCTTTTACAGGATTAATTATTTAAAATTCTGCCAACTGAAATACATTCTTTTTTCCCCTAAATTTGAAGACAACCGTGTGACCATTTTACTTCAATTAATGGATTTCTAAGAGCCAGTTAGATCTCACAGTCCATTATTAATTAGTGAAAAAAAGTAACTTATGCAGAACCTAGATTATCTGGAGCATCAGGTACTGATTTAAAAACTAAAACCACCATATTTTCGAATTTTGTAGGGCAGTCTCATAGCTCCAAAACTCATAGAAACACTCTTTAGAGGCAGATTCCAAGAGACAACACTGCTCACTAGAAGGGGAAATAATGCTTTGTATTTCATAGAATCACAGAATGGTTTGGGTTGGAAGGGATCTCAAAGATCTCCCAGTTCCAACTCCCCCGCCGTGGGCAGGGGCACTTTCCACTAGACCAGGTTGCTCAGAGCTCCATCCAGCCTGCCTTTGAACACTTCCAGGGATGGAGCATCCTCAGCTTCTCTGGAAAACCTGTCCAGTGCCTCACACGCTGAAAAATGAGGTAAAAAAGTGTTGAAAGAGCACTTTGTAACAAGAGGTTGAGAAAAGACCTTAGCTGGCACTGTGGCTTTGGCCTACTGCACTTTCCAGAGCAGGCTTTGATCTGGGCTTCACAGAAAACAGCATGAGTGAAAAATTACCTCCCTGAAACTCACTTCAGTGTCTGCTGGTTATAAAGCCTTGGAAAGTCAAAGAAGGTACATTATTTTAATTTTTAAAAATCCAAAATTAACTTCTTCACAATAGCAATTACATCACTGTGATCAGCAAGGGGGTGGTTTATGTTTGGATTTGCCTCACAAGAAATATTCAGCAATTAAAAAATTCTCATTTCTTTCTTTCTTTGAATGGGAAACAAGATGGCTTTTGACACATAATGCTGCTCTTTTAAGTTATGATAATTTGCTGGACCTGCTGTCCCTGTCTCCCAGCAGCTGCTAAAAAGCAGGCTGTGATGCAGCTCTGGTGCTTAGGAAGGGCAGGTAAGCAGCAGCTGCTCCATCTCCGTTCCTCCACAGGGTCCTCAAGAAGTGTGACTGGAGCAGCTGCAATCCAGGTTTTCTCTCAGCTGCTTTGGACACCAATAGCAGCAGTGTCAGAGCCCAGCTAAGCCCTCTGGAAGCCAAGTGAGTCCCCTGTGCAGCAGCCCCTTTCCCAAAAGGCTGTGCGTGTGCAGGGTGACCCAGTGTGCTGCACGTTACCTTCACCAAGGTGAGAGTCTGGGGCGACCCGGGAGCCCCTACACTGATCTCTTCCTCTGGCTCTACTGTCATCTAAGCGAGCTGATGCCACCAAAACTTACGGAAACAACTCAAATGTTGACTCTTAGCATCAGTTAACATATCTGCATATCTAAAATATAATCTCTTTTAGTGGACCTAGGAAGATGTGACAATCTAAATAATACATGGAGCAATTTCTGCTTCTGAAGAGCAACTGCAGCTGGGCCAGAAAGTGTCCTGATCCTTTCATTACAGACAGCTTTTCCCTCCATAAAACTCCTGGATGATACTTACCATTTTGTGACGCATACTCTGGTATACCACTTGGTCAGTGAATGGATAAGTACTTTTTCCTGTCTTACTCATCCTGAAGGAAAAAAGAAAAAACCCACAAAACAACAAAAACCAGGAACATATTCTCCTAATTATAACAACTTTCCAACATGTGCATTAATGATACAGATAGTGGACATTACTCTTTCTATTGATCCGTGATTAATATCTCATGCAAAATATAGACTACTTAAGAGTTTCACTCTTACAGAAGACAGCAGAAATGAACAAGCATTTTTAAAGGTTGGATTTAGAAGTTCTATGTATCAAAAAACCAATCTTCTTGTCCTAATGAATGAAATGTAATAAAGAAAAAAACCCAGAAACAACAACAAAAGATAGTGAAGGAACCATCTTCCTCAGAGAAAGCTTTCTAAACACAGTAGTTTCTGGAAAAGAGGGTTTGGAAACATAAAAAAGGAATCTGTCTACTGTATTGAAGGGAACAGTGTTTTGCCTACATTTTTGGTAAATAAAATGGATTTAACCAATTAACTGACTCCAGAATCAATCTCGTTTTGTCATAGAAACAGCTTGTAAAACCCTGAACATATGGAGAGTGCAGGCTGACATCTAAAAGTTTCAATAAATTACTCAGTACTGTTACATCTGAGAACTGCATATTTGCCTAATGACCAAATGCAAGAAATTGGTGCTCCCTCTTGTTTAAGAAGGATTGTGAAGAATGGATTGTGAGATGTCCTTATCTGCCCTATCAGACAATTTGCCAGCACGCTTTGAGTCCTTAACACAGTAGGCATTGGATTTCTGCTTTATAGCAACATTTTAAAGAGTTATGGTAAGCTAGAAACTGATTTCTCTGTGTTTTCCAGCATTAGATTATTCTCTGGCCACCACTATAACATTTTCTGTAGGCAGTCTTTACAAACTGATCCCCTCTCTCTGCGTTCATAGCACTGGTTAAAAGTGAACGATTCACCTCGCACCCCAACATATCAAACCATGGGCCAGAACCAAGAATTAGAATCCTGACCCAGGCTCCTTAAAGAACTGGGGCTGGGGCATTTGCTTAGACTTGGCATGAAGCCTTTGTTTCCATTTATAATCTGACAGTGGATGAGTATTAGAGGGAGAGAAAGGGAGGGAGCTGGGGAAGGATGGGGATGTGGAAAACCAACGTCTCTTTTGGACTCGCACTTGCAAACAGAAGTCCACACAATTTGGATTCTCATTTCTGGGAAGTGGGTGTTTTTCTGATTCCTACATTCCTACCTCTAGACCACCATGGATTCACAGTTGCATAAAACACTTCAAACTGAGCCATAGCCAGAATTTAAATACTGATTAATTCTGTACAAACACAAGCCCATGAGTCCCAAGAGGAAATCAGCTCTGTCCATATAAAGGCACAACTCTATTTTCTGTCCTTAAAACTTACCATCAGACCTTACTGACTAACATTGAAACTTACTATGGGAGTAATCATTTTTAAAAGTAAACGATGTACCATGTAAACCATCAGGAATTTTTATGTAATCCTTAGCATGCAAGGTTGTTCAATACTATTTTGCTTTCTGCAAAAAAATTGCATGTTTTCCTATGAAAACTTATCTCCAAGACAAACATAGTTATGTTATACATGAACAGCAAATTTAGTAAATGATAGTAATATTTTTAGTTGTTTAACAGCCCTGGTATATCCATCTTCTGTCTAAAACTGCTCTTGGCAATATACAAACATCAGTGCTCCTGGCAAATGTGACTTAGTAATAGTAAGTTGCCATTGCTGAAGCGACTCTGAGCTGATGAATGTATATAGAATGAAATAAAACCTAATAAAGATTCTATATATTCAAACTAAGAAGTACAGACATTTCAGATATTGCTGAAATTTGTACTAATTCAGCACTTCATGTCACCAAATTCTACTCTCCTTGTATTCCCTGAGGCTGGAATTGCATTAAAAAAACGATTAATTTTCAAGAAAATACAAATCACAAAATAAAAAGAGGAGGGAAGCTTTGATACATGCAGAAAATGCCTAGAGCAGCAAAATTTGTGCTAACGTTTTAAAAACAAAAAACATAAAAATGAATTTTTAATAAACCCAGAAGCAAACGTTTTTCGGCAGAATACAAGGCTGGGAAGCACTCGCACTCCCGGCAGCATCCTGCCGCGCTGTGCACCGATGAGGGGAGCAGCACAATGGTTGCCGGTGTGTGCCAGCAGAGCGGAGCACTCGATGTGCCCCCGAGGGCCGGTGTGCGCTGCCTGCGGCCCCTCCAGGTCACTCGCTCGGTGCCCGGGGCGCGGTCCCTGTGTGACCGGGGCCGCCTCTGTGCAGCCGCAGCCGCCGCTCCCGCTCCTGCACGCCGGGGCCTTGGGGAGCCGCGGAGGAGGTCCCGTTGTGCCGAGTGAGCGACGAGGCTGCACAGCATCAGCGGGACAGCCTCTGGAAGGTGGAACCTGATAAATGCCACCGGGGCACGAGGGACAGCTGGGAAATCAGAACTGTCCCCTCCAAGGTCTTTCCAAAAGCGCCACTTCTGAGAGAGAAAGACAAAGTTTAACTGTTCTAACGTTACTTGTCTTCCCTTTCAGGGATGCGCTGTTCTGAGACAGGTGCCGGCTAACAGCAGAGATTTTAAAAGCCCTGTTCCGTTTTTTCCCTTCCAAATTCTACGGCATTTGCTCGGCCGCGGCCCGGCCCCGCCCTGCGCACAGGTTCGGCCATGTCGCTCCACAGGCACAAGGTGGCACCTCACTAAGATTTTTTTCGTCTGCTCCGTGAGTTTTATTGCTTTTATCAAACAATTTCTTCATTTCCTTCTAATTTCAAACCGGTTTAAATAAAAACTGGTGATGCTGGCGAATATTTTACCTAATTTAATGATTATTTCATATTCAAAAATCTGAACTCTTAAAAAACCATGATTAAAACACCCCCTTTATTCAGAGAGTGTAAATTAGTCAAAATTTGTCTGTCACATTGTAATTTGGGATCAGATTCTTAGCCCCCCAAATTCACATTTTTGCTTGTTTTGCAAGTCTGCTGCAATTTATGGACTTAGAGAACTGGGAAACACTTATCTCCCAGTGAGCAGGGGCAGCATGGAAGGAAAACATGAAGCCTGAGCTCTCTGTTCCCATCCTTTGGCTCAGTTCATACAATGAGTCAGAAATGAGGCACCAGAGAATGAAAAGCAGAGAAATGAACACACTGAGAGAAAAAGGCAGTGTCACTTGCAAAGCAGACCGTGTCATTTTGGTATGCTGTAGTAACAGAGATGCTGTGATGCACAGCATTTATGGTTTAAAAGCTCTGTGTATTTTATCCTCAGGGTTATAACTCTCAGTTTTCTGATGCTTTTGACTTTGAACTTGGAGTAAAAGTTCACCCTTGCAGAGGGTGACCCAGTTTGAAAAGCATTCTAGTCTACAGCCAGACAGAAAGCTTTGCACAATTTTGGTACCAATATTAAAGAAAGATTAAATCAAACTAGAAATTATAGTCAAGGGAAAGTTGAGTCCATCTTACAAGAGGAGGCTCTAATACCTTCTTTCCTCATCCTGACAGTACAAAGAGTATGCTTATTTTCTTTAATCACATCAGGGTCAGGGGTAAAAGCCGGAGGAGAGAAGAAGCTGGAAAAAAAAAGGTCCCCAACTTAAAGCAGGGGATGGTTGGGAAACCAGAAGGAGGTTTCTACGTGGCAAGCCAGAGAAGTTCCTCCCAGGAGAGTGCAAGATGCAGGAGTTTTTATTCATTGGTAAGCAGGCCTTGATAGTCCCAGCTAGGAGGGATAACAGGACAGAAATGCCGGCAATGACCCCGGGGCAGCATCTATTCCATGCTCTCACCTGATGACTGCTGAGCCACAACTATGAAGAAGGGCTGGCTTGGAGATCTCCTGCTAAGCCCTGGGACTGGCAGGCAACAGAAACATAAAATATGGGGAGAAGTTCTGAGGGCTGTAGAATATTCAAAAGACATGTGGAATGAAGAGATCTTACGTTCCTTTAATAGTTTATTCCAAAATATTGTGCACTTCAAAGTACTGACTACACTAACTCTTCTAAGATGTTAGTTCCACCCTAGCAGCTGTAAACTCTTTTCCAAAATATTCATTGTCCTGTTTGCCTCAGTTCAGCTGATTATTCTAGTTTCTAGTAATTAAGATTGCATTTCATGATTCTCAGCCTTATTCAATTAATGTTTACAGTTTTCCATGCTACAAAAATACTACTTGTCATTATTTTAATTAAATTATTCATAAATGGCATCAGTTCCACTTCAGATGTATGTATAATGAGAACAGGACCAAGGAGACACATCATTCATCATAAATTTTGATGTGTTTTTTATGTTAATTGAAGATACATGGAACTGTTCACATTAGATGCAAATCTTTTAAAATTATCTTCCTGCTTTTTTGAAAAAAAAACCAAACAACTTTTTCTTCAAGCTAAAACAAGGAAATATTTTTTTATTCATCTATACACCTCATTTCAGGCAATTTTTTTCCAGCCCTGACATGGTTCTGGGAGTCTCCTTGCCCAGATGCCTTGGTGGGCTGCAAAACACACTGAGAATAATGAGGAGGCTGCTTTTTTCTGCAGTGCTGCCACACATACGCTGTCAGCACTGTAACATAAAACATGATTAAGTCTGATATTATGTCTTGTTACACTGCTATCCAGAGCACATCTCAACATATGTAAACTTTATTTTTTTAATATTATTCCTTGCAGCCAGAAGGTTGACTGTTTTAATAGCACGGTTGTAAAGCAATGGGCCAAATTCCATCATTCCACTGAGGCCAGTAAGGCTTATCCACTTTACAGTGATGTAACTGAGCCATTTCTGACTCACATCAGAGAAATCAAGGCAAATCTGATGCATGTCCAAGTGGTAAAATGTATTGGGACATTTTCTGTCTTGCAAGTTCATCATCTCACTGCTGGAGAACAGGTCAGTGCAAGCCAAAGCAGGGGAGCACAAAGCTCCACCTCACAACAGGGTCTGCTTTGGGGGATAGGAAAAGGGACCATGACAAGTCTGCAGCTAAAAGTGAGTTTGTGACCTGCCTTGTTGATTTGTTGTAGGACTGGGACAAAGCATCACAAAAGCTTTCCCCCTGCACTGTCAGAATGTGATGCAGTGATTTGCTGTTCTATTAAAAGTGGGGGATGGACTGCCTTAGAAATACACTGAAGTAGGATCCAAATTTGAAAGAATGTGAAAAGTTTCACCTTGAAAAGCTGGATTTAAAATTGCTCCCTTTCCTTTCTGAGCACATACAAAAATGCCTTTGTTATAAATAAAAGTAGTAATCTTTCTTTGCTCCTTCTTGCTTCTCAAAGTCTCCTTTCCACTTTGATCTCTAGTTTAGGTCCAAATAGTTGCAATGAAACTTCCAGGCACAACCCAAAGGAATACCCCAACTGGATAATGGAGAACAGATTGCTGAGTGTTAAACAGAGCTTTGTTGTGGATTTAGTCAAAAGCTTTGCTGTCAGGGGTCTTAGAGCAAAAAACAGTGTCCAGATACAATGAAGACAGGCTTTAGCACAATGTGGCACAGGGGTGCCATCGAAAATTCATACGTAGTAGTTGAGTTCTTTCGTTAGAATTGATAATTTTCACTGACAGTGGCTGGTGGGGTGGAGGAAAGAAACAAAAATAATTCCATATCTAAAGAGTAGAGGTACATACACATTTACACACATCACCTAAGACACTATAATGTAAAGCAAAACCAACCCACAAATATCTACAAATTCTAGGCAACACCAAAATGTATGGCAGACTCTTCCTCTTTTTGCCACCAGATTATTTCCACAGCTAATGAATGAAATGTACCTTCTACAACAATTCACTGCATAGGTTAGCTGCAGTTTCATGCATCTGTCAGATTCCCTGTGCAGGGAAGTTATTCTGCTACCTGCACTCTTAGTGTGTTTCTGTGTCCAGTTAATCACTAACCATTGCTAATCCACTTTCCTGTTTATTGATAATGACAGTGATGCTAGATAATCAAGGATGCTAGAAGAACTTGTGGCAACCTGCATATATTTAGCAAGAAGGCAACAGTAAGGAACACTTAAGAGTGCTAGTGGGAAAAGGGCCCGGGGCCGACAATGGAGAGCACTGGTTACAACGTGAAATATGCAGAAAATTAGAGAGAACAATGAGAAGAAGAGCTGTAAAATCTCTGTTTTCACAGCCATGTATTTCTGATACAATTGGAATTGACAGATAATGGCTATTTGCAAATCATATTCTTTTCCAGTTGGAATTCTCTTTGGAAGGAATTGCCAATATCCAACCTTCTTTCCACAAACCAGTTATTATCAGATCATCTTCAAATAATTACACCTTCATTTTTATGACTGTTAAAATGTTTCCTCAGTGATTAATTAGGCCCATCAGGCTATGTTGGGTAGTATTTTATTGTGTAATGGATGCACTATTGAGAAATCATGACTCACCACAGAAACTGATTTTTTCCACATTCTGTTACTAATTTCTAAAGGTATTGCTCTCATATATTCTAGCAGCAGCACCCTTTGACTTTTCTTAAATGTGGAAGTCAGAGCTTGGGGTGGGTTGCCAAAAGGTCCCCACGCCTTTTCCCTCTTGTAAAGCTGTAGGAACTCTGCCCAGTAGCAGAGGCATTAGCTGCTTTGTTGCAGGAATTCCTACAGCCTGTTCAAGATCAGACTGTGGTTTCTCATGGAAAAGTTACTTTTGTCCTTTCTGCTTTCTTTGTTGGCTATCTTAGACAAAAGTACATAGCTGTTATTTGTGTTTGCCTAAACAGAGAGTGCCTGAACTGAAGGAAAAGGGCAGTCACCAACAAGCAGAAAAGGATCCAAAGAGACAAGCCAGGGTCACGTGGCCAACAGGCCTCATCATATTCCCTTTCACAACACTTGTTTCTTTTATCTGTTGTTTTTGTTGAGACTTTTCTTCAAATCACACACAAATGAACTTCCATCAGTTCACCTCTCCTAGGAGGGGTTGTGTGAAATGGTTGCTAAGACGTGCTGTTGTTTAGATCTCTTCTCTCCTGTTCTGTTTTGACTGCAGGACAACAGCCTTCATTGGACCTGTGAAGGCACCATGTTTTTGCAGTCCTCGCTCTACTACAGCCTACTGGTTAAACTATTTCTTCAGACAGGCTTATGGCAATTTGATGACATATGAGTGCAAGGAAAGGTCAAAATTTGTCTCCCGAAGTCTACAGTAATAATTAATCCTTACTTAGTGGTTGTAACTATATAAGCACTTTACATGGGAATTTCAGTATTACTATTCCTATGTACAGACAGCAAATCAGAAGGAGCATGAGCGTGGCCGAGCCAGGAAGAGAACGCAGAGCTCTGGCTGAGTGCCCTCTCCATGCTGCATTTTAGTACTAGTTAAGGCAGCAGCTAAAGCAAAATCCTGCCCAGCAAATCACTGGTGTAGAAGTATTTAGGCCACAATTCAGCATGAGACAGCACATTGCTACTGACTGTTAGAGTTACATTTGCCTATACTGCAGGCAGTGTAAGCCCTTGATCTCTGGAAAACACGGATCTTACTTCTGCAGCACTTGGGTGCAACCCAGCCAAGAGCACAGTGCAGCAAGAAGAGGGGACTGTGAGAGCCAGGCAATCCTGTCTTTGTAAGGGAGGAAAAGAGCCTGCAATCCTGCATAGAGCCACGACCGGCCGGCTCCAGCGGGCTCCAGTCAGACGTTGCTCAAGACACTGCTGGGGTGAGGGGGAGCACAGGATTGCCCTGGGATGACCCTGCCACCAGGAACAGTCGCCTTCTGCCACATTTCCTTTATGCTTCTAGGCAATTCAGAGCCGTGAAAGGACTCGTGCATTAGAGACAAAACTCAGTGAAACACATTCAGTACATTCTATAGTTAGGGGGAGTTTTAACTTCATTAACTGGTGACTCGGGTGCAGGAGTCAAGTCTGAGAGAAAGTGGTGCAGTCCCACTACCGCCAGAGTCTTCCCCACTCTGTTCCAGAGATCTGATGGTGCTAATCATGTCATTTGCTTGGAGATACCGATTTTCATTCTATAACCACCCATCTCCTGTGCACAGGTCTGAAACCACCCACTCATTTCACATAAGCCACACAACAGCAACCAGGAGACATAAATCCAGAGAATAAAATAGGCTAAGGGACTGGCATTTAGATCATAGTGCTCTTAGAGCACAGGAGCTGACAATCAGATTAAGAACTATTGTTCTAATGAAATATAACAAGATTCACATCTGCACCATGAGATTCTAGCCCAGAACAGTAGGATTGGTTAAAACATCCTGAATCAGGTCCGAATTATGATGTGTCTGGCTTCCCACTTCACCAAAATACCATGTGCAGTTCTTTTGTGCTTGCGGCACAGTTTCTGTGCTGGAACTAAGACCACACGAGGGCAGTGTAGGGGGGGAGTAAAATCCAGGGATGCAAATTAAACTCTAAACTGATTTTCCTGCCTGTTCATGAAATCTGGAGAGGTAGAGCTGTGTCTACAGAGAAGAGTGGCCTGCAATTACCCCAGAGACTACGGAGGAAAGTTTAACATTTCTTATCAACTGTATTTTCTCCGTCCTTTACTTCCTTCACCACTGCTGTGAATATTCTCTTTGCTAGAGTTGTGGGTCTGAAGTGTCTCGGAGGCTGACACTTCAGTATGCTCTGCTCTGCCTTCGTACAAAGACTGGGCTCCTAACAGAAAGGAAATTGCAGGAGACATGGAGAGTCAGGCCTGCAGTTTGGTGAGGTAAGCATTTTGTACTGGAGCAGCATCTCCAAAACTGAGGGTGTCCAAAAACCCTGGACTCCCTCATCTAACCCAAAAGGCAAATTTCCCTGGGAAAGCAAACAAGACCAATGTCCTTGACTTTTGATAAGTATAATTTTTGTATTATTTCACTAGGCTAGGAAATACATTCTTCAGAAAGTCTTAGCTAAGCCTCTTTTCCCCTCGAACCCTCTGCAGGGTTCAGTTCTCTAACTCACTGACACAGCTGCTCAAGTGATTTTTTTCAAGATGAAAGCAGCCAGAATTCTTAAAATCCTCTAACTCAGTTTTACTGTGAACACGCTCTTAACACATGCAATATGTACTTATGTAAACTTGAGATTATTAAGTTTGTCTGCATTGTGCTTGAGTGATCCTTTAGCTGCTCTATAATCTTAAATAGGTAAGTCTCCTAGGACATAGTTGTATTATTCTGCAATTTCTTTACTTTCAGTATTGGTTTCATAAGCAATTGTTTATTTGAAAATTGATATTGCTATTACTTTAAAATTGATATTGGAATCCTGTGTAGTTAGATGCAGTGATAAACAAGAGCTCGCTCTCATATCCTTAAGGAAACATGCAATTTTTTACTAGTCCCACAAGTATCCTGTTCAAAAATGGATTTTTATCCATTACATGCTCTTTCTACTGCTGTGCAATTATTACTAAGGCATAGTAACATCTTCCTTCTGTTTCCACATGCACTGCCTTACATCCCCTGTATCATCCACACCAGCTGTGACACTGTATGCTTGAAGAAAGCAAGAAAACGAATGAGGTAAAACCTTTATTTCCTTCCACAAAATTCTGCTTTTCAAGGTACTCCTTCATGAAATCCTGCAAAATAAACTTATCATAGTCACAACTAACAGTAAGATAACAAGCCCAGTAACTGCGTCTGGGTGTCACACAAACCTTTTCTTTGAACAGTGGTTTTGTATTTACCGTGTATCTGATCAATTAAATCCCATATTAGGGCTTCATTTTGATTCCTGTTTCCTTCAAAATGCATATCAAATTACATGGCCCTGCTTTCTAGCACAAGATCCAGCATTTGAAGACTATTTTTCACATTTTATTTACACACCAGCTTATGTATCCTTGATCATAGCAGGAAATCTGATCTCCTTCATACACAATTCCTTATTCTTTCATTTGGCCATAGAGCCAGCTTCAGAGTAACTGCTCATTACAGGCAAAATACTGGTTTCTCTTAGGGAATGACAGATCAGCCTTTGAGTTAAAAATGCCCATGATCTGGGCCTAAATCTTCTCTGTCTTTCTCCTCTGTCTCTGACAGTTTGCTATAATTTGAGGGAAGCTGTTTTGCTGAGTTTGGGTAAATAAATGTTATGGTTGTCTCACAGAGAGAATAGCATTTAGGTCATAATAGAGGCTTGTTATTTACAGTTAAAAAAAGTCAATTCTGAGTCCTGTCCTGGATGCCTAACTATATATGTGACTGATATAGTGCATTTTGTATATTTTGGCACAAGAATGTGGTACACAATGATCTTATTTAGCAATATTTTGAAGAACATGCCAATTTTGAAAAAGCAGCCATTCAAATATGTGACAGAGCTGTGCCTTCTGTGGAGGAGGATATAAAATTGAGAATTCTTGGCTTGTGATATGACCTATCCACTGTTTCTATGGAGGGAATCTTCATTAACGTCTATTTTCAATTTTCATTTTATAAAATAGTTTATGCCAAACTGGGATATATCATCAAGTAAGGCCAAGTTGGGTAAGCACATGTTTTTTGTATACCATGAGAAGTACATTGTGGTCTGAATTCTGTTCAGACTGAAGTCTTTGACTAAGCTGCTTTTGTACAGAGAGGTTAGAATGAAGGCTTAGAATTAACATAAGAATCTCTTGTTGCTTATGAATGAGAATATTAGTGAAAAGACTAATTGATTTGTATGAGAAGTTTAGAAATCTACTGTTATTCTTAATATCCTGTGCTGGTCCTTCAAGTCAAAAAGAACTGACTCATCCTGTGACTCAAATATTGCAGTGTTGGTTTCCATTATCCACCACATCAGAAGACATGTAAATTTTACTTACACATGCAGACATGTAAATTTTACTTGAGTTTTAATAGGTTTTCCATTTTAATTTAACATTGGTGAATTGGACTATTATTGCAAGGCAGAAGAACGATGTGGCTTGTTTCTGTTTAGATTTTTTTTAAAATGCTGATTTTCCTAAGTGCTTTAGATGTCTATATTCTACTGAAATCTAAGTGAGAATCTGTCATTCTGCTGAAACTGTTAATGATGTACTTGCTGTGTTTCCTTTTTTCTTTTATTAATAGAATTCTGTGTTTTCTCCTAAAGTTCTGTAAATGATATACGAAGTTACAAAATCCAAAATGAGAGAGTTAAAGGATGTTCAGGCACAATTGTAAAGCTGTTTTGTAATTTTAAATATTTAACATCTTGTTATAATAGCAATGAATAGATACTTGGCAAGATTGACTAAAACAGATGTTGATAGAAGAAAACTAGTTACCATTTAACTGTGCAAAAGGGCTCAAACGTGATTTGGAGCCTATGGGAAATGTGATATTAGTGGTTATTGTTGTGTCTGCCAATTAAATAAAGCTCATCAAATTATTCATAGCAAATAAAAGCTGTTGCAAAACAAACCCATTTGACTCATAGCAGAGTGTTCAAAGATGCTTCAGTTTCTCTAAATGCACTTTTTCTTCATTTGGGAGAGATTAGGAGACCATCCACAATGGTCAGCAGTTGCTTTGATTGGTGATGTGCATGACAGAAATTGGTTTTTGTTCTTTTCCTTAATGACAAACATTGACATTTTGGAGGGAATAGATACTTTCCTATGTGTAAAGAACACTGTACTTCCAGTACAGTTCATAAGACAGAAAATAGAAAGAGCACTAATACATTTAACAGCACAAAAAAGAAATCTGAGTAAAGTATTGAAGCATGACCACAATAATTTCAGTTAACTAATGACCTGAACACTTCTGGTATAAAGGCTTCACTGATGGAAAGAGTAAGTGTAGGGATTTAGAGTTCTGGTACCAGTCACACAACTAAGAGATACTGAATAGTCATACTCAAGTTTACCATGAACACCTGAATATAGCACACTGCATATAGCACACCAAATAGAGCACCTTTATTCCAAGGCTCTACGACAATAAAAGTATCTTTTAGTAATAGCTTTCATGCTGGAAATGAATTTGTGATTTTTCCTGACTTTGAATCTGCTACCTAGTGAAAGAAGCTGCTTATACATAGGAGAATGGGAGCACAGTTCTGCTTTGTACTTGTTGAACTCATCTGCAGAAAGAAAATTGCCCAGCCCTACAGTGCAGTCTGCTTCCAGGCTATGTGAAAGGATCAGACAGTGCTTCCACTTCGCAGCACGGAGACAAAGGTTAATGAAAGCCAAGACCCTGGGGTTCAAATCTGTTCCTTGCTGCCACCGTAACCATTCTGCGGATTAGAGAGCTTTCTTGCCATGTGGCTCTCCCACAGCTGGAAGAGTTTCCCATAAACAACTTTTTCAGCTGGCTGTTTGTGTTTAGACTATTCTGGGGTTGTTTTTTTTTTTAAGGAACAGCTGTGCAGTTGAACATCTACCACTAAATTGGTAGTTAAAGCCACTTTAGGCAACTAATTCAGGTGCTGTACAACAATGACAGCACTGGAAAGCAAGGATGATGCTGTAGTTAAACAGCACAGTAGAAAGATAAAGACTGCAAAACCTTCTGCTCATCTCTTACACTGTTTTAGGGTTTCCCTCTCCTTTCAGGTAGAGTGTGGACCTTTTTAAAAGAATCTATAACATAATTAGAAGAAAATATAGAGCCTTAAGAAACCGTGCATAGAATTTCTGGAATATTTTATCAGACTTCTCAACATTTTAATGACTTTTACTTCTGGAAAAAACCCAACATGCATCTTCCTATCTAACCTCATTTTCCAGAAACACATATCCAGAAAGCACTGAGCCTCTGCTTTTGGTAAATCTCCACTCTCCCTTTGCTTCCCATTTTGTTCTGTAATTTTGCAATGCTTCTCAATGAAACTGACTTTTTCATGATAATCAAATCAGTGGCCACAAGCTTTCCAACCCATAAGCAAACACCCTCTGTCCCCAAATAGTCTCTGTCTTTCATCAGGCTACATCACTGAATGCCAATGGTTCCCCCTGTTCTGTGAACACACTTCAACACCTGCATGTTCTGAGCCTAAAATTATTTCTATGACAGCATTTATACATACAGCACCTTTTGTCCCACTGCCTTTAAAACAAGCTAAAGATATACATGCTTTGTCCAGAGGTCATTTAATCATGGAAATGCAGCCAGCCTCGGTTGGAAATGCAGCAACAATTAATAGTGCATAGCAATATAAGAGCAGTTTAGGTCAGCAATCTACGAATGCATTTGTCCCTAATGAAGCTGCTGCTGTAATTTAGGAAAGAAGCAGAATAATTATTCAGTTTGGAGTTTGGCCAGGAGACCAAAATTAACAGCATTCAGACTTCAGTAAAAATGTTCAAGAGTTTAAAATGGCCACAAATAATGTGGACCTAGGTTTTGAATTTCATTTGAAAGATGGATGAGCAGGTCATTTTGCTGTCAATGGGTCTCTAATTGGTTTCCCTCAGAGCATTTTTTTGATCAATACTTTCTACTTCTTTGTGTAACAAAGATTCTGCATTCATCATGTCTCAATATTTTTACATTCAATGCTTTGCAATCCCTTAGTTATAAACCCCATGATTTAGTGAGGCCAAAGTGAAGAAACTGGAGTAATTTTAGTATAGTTTGTACATTGAAAAGCCTTGATTTTTTAAAACTAATAATTTTGTCTTATATTTATGAGGAAAATCAAGAACTTTCCATCTAATGGTTTTAGACCAAATTAGGTTTCTTCTAGGAGCTGATTTTTTCTGCTTTTTCTGCTTCCTTATCAAAACAAAGATTGCAAAGAAAAGTGCCCTTTGTTATTCTAACTTGGTGTCTCACCGGGAATTCGGATGCTCTAGAATGACCAGTGGTTGTCCCAGGTGAATAATTGTTTCTAGCCCTGTCCCACATTACACAGAGAACCTTATGATTGTTCAACCCCTTCGTCATGGCCCAGGGCAAGGGCTTGGCTTATCCCTCTTGGTTCATCTGCTGAAGGCCAGGCTTCTCTGGTCACGAATCAGAGCTGTGAGTGCTCCAGTCGTGAACATGGACAAAACTGACATGTGGCTATTTGCGTAAGGAAAAGCTAAGTGCAGAGAGACGATTATATGGATGGCATTTCTTTTCCAGGGAGCATCTTTCATTCACAGCAATGCAGAACATGCTGTATTCATATGAGGACCATGCTCTTTGCTAGGGCAGCACATCAGCATCGATGCACCAGCGAAGCTGTGTGAGCACAGCCTTAGCCAGGCCTATAATCTACTTCTGATCTTGGCAGTAACTTCCCGCTGACATAATTGATAGGTCTGCTTTCAGTCATGGACTTCACACAGCCTGACATTTACACCGTGACCCATAATTATATTTAGAACATACACACACCTCTTCCTGCACAGAGAATAAAAAGCTGCACGGTACATCTTTCAGGAAGGCTGTAAAGATTCCACTCCTCCATCCCCAAAGACAAAAGTCCTTTTAAAAGTTTTCCATCATGCTGTGCAATAGTTGTTAATGTTGTCAACCTCCTATATGTGTCTTACAAAGAAGACCAGAGAAGTAACTAGGATACAATTTCATCATTCAGGTAAAAAATGTCCTTCCTTGCAGCAATCCAGTTACTGAGGAAGTGCTGCATGTTATGAGATATTACCAAGATATATATATTTTTCATCAAACATAATAAAGCTGGAACAAACATTGTGAGACTTAACATATCTGTGACTTTTTACCTCAGGAGACCAGCACAAAGCAGAAGGTTTTATCAAGTTATTTTATTATAAAAGTTAGTGATATGCATGCTTAAAACATGCACTGAGGGAATGAGAGGCTGCAAAATATTAAAGTAACCCTAGACCACATTAACATACCCTTGATCTGCAAGAACAGTACTGGTAATAAACTTTAGCTCAGTACTGATCTTTTTAAACTTCACCGCAGTTTCTTGTAATATCCTTTGTTATGTCAAATTTTAACTTCAAATGCAGTGACCAAATTTCCCCATGTGTTTAAGTCTGGTCCTGATTTATACAAAAGGCACATTCTCTTTCTTCAAAGGTTGACTGAACAAAGTCCAAGAACTGTAGTCAAAGGATGCTTTCTGGTTTCAAGTTAGCGGTTGAAGTTAAAAGATGTGATGTTTATGTTGTCTTTACTTAAAAATGTTATACCACAGTAATCGAGAAAGCACACCATAACAACTCCCTAGCAGGTCTGAAATAAAAATATTAATTGGGAATACTTTTAAAGGCCATCTGATTTGTCATCACCAAAGGAAGGGGATCAGTATTCCCTCAGGTGACCAGAGTGCCTGCCTAGGGAAAAGAACATACTCACTTCTGAAATGTTCCATTTTCCACAGATCTGAGCTTCTGTCAGTCAAAACAGCACAAGTCTTGAAAGAAATGGAAAAATGAGACCTATTTCCCAGAAGGTACCATACTAACCACCGCAGCACATGCACTTCTAATAGATTTATGGCTTATATGTATTGTAGTAGTTCCTCTTCTGGCAGCCCACATTTTTAGGAAATTTTATTTACTTTCTTTTGGGACTGAAAGTTTTTCTCCTCATAAACCAGCCTGTTCCAGGAGAAGATCATAGTGGCATTTTGCTGCTGCTTGGAAAGAAGGTGACCAGAGCTCTGCAGTCCTGAGGTGCAGCCAGGGACCAGCTGTGCCATGAGCTGCCCTCCCAGGAGGAATGAGCATTGGAGCACTGCTGCACCTATGGCATTCCAGCACAATTCTCCAGCTGCATCTTGGGACACAGGGTCAACTCTTTAAAAGTCAGGTTTTCAGGGGGTTTCCTTCTCTGCACCCACTATTCTCAATGCACCCAATTTCCCTGGAGAAAATCCCAAACCAACATCCTTAACAGAATAGCACCACTCCTCTTCAAAGGCCTCAGTGAAAATAAGCAGCCTTGCAGGGGAACACTTCCTTCCAGAAATTATGGCATACATGGATGTTTTACACATGAGGATACTGCCAGCATTATACAATGCCAGCTATTGTCACATCTGTAGTAGCTGGGCCCTGTAGCTCATTACCAGTAGCTATTACTATGAAGCCAAGTGTTCAACGTAACATTGCTTACATGGCTTTGATTTAGCACTGAATGAAGAGAAAATATTGTCTAAATCCTTATTTCAAAGTTATTAACCAGTTATTATCTATTATTTGTTGTCATATTCTGTTATATTCATTTTGATAAGCATTTAATTGAACATCAAGTAATTTTTTCTTCTACTAATGGGATCATCTTCTGCCAAAAGCAATTCTTTTTTGCTTGCTTTTTGTGTTTTGTTTTATAAAATGAAATCATCACCATGTAATCCCAACTAATCACTTCCCTGACAATCTGTCAGCAAAATACAGGGATACATGGCTCAAAATATAATACAAGCAAAATATGGTATGTCCAATCCTGCCTTCCTTGGGCTCTCACGATTCCTGATGAAGACTGGCTATATGTGATATGCTCCATATCAGCCCTAATGGCTCTCTAAGGACTACAGCTGTAGTGATTTGCCAGTGATACAGCCCAGATATCCCTTGCTATGAAATATGAAAAATGATACACTTACCTTGTAATTCCAAGTAAGAACCTAATTTCATTGTGTATTTTGTTCTTCTCAAAGGGAACAGGTATTACAATGCATGAAACAAAGCCTTG
This sequence comes from Pomatostomus ruficeps, assembly GCA_013400735.1. Classification (NCBI taxonomy): domain Eukaryota; kingdom Metazoa; phylum Chordata; class Aves; order Passeriformes; family Timaliidae; genus Pomatostomus; species Pomatostomus ruficeps. Next base: position 118,490 of record VYZT01041267.1, read on the forward strand.
AGAAAAGAGAAAAAGAATATCAAGAACCTATAGCTAAAGCAAAAATAATCCGGAAAACACACCAGTTCTTTGATTTAGCCAACCTGCCTAAGTCTAAATAGAAGAAAAATGGAGGGAAGGACTGGCATCCAGAGGGACCCTGACAAGCCTGAGAGTGGGGCCTGTGTGAGCCTCACAAAGTTCCACAAGGCCATGTGCAAGGTCCTGGGCCTTGCAGCACCTGGGCCAGGGCAATCCCAAGCACAAATACAGGCTGGGCAGAGAGAGGAGTAAGAGCAGCTCTGGGGAGAAGGACTTAAGCGGGTGTTGGTGGATGAGAGGCTGGACATGAGCTGGCACTGGCTGTTCGCAGCCCAGAAAGTCAATTGTATCCTTGGCTGCACCAAAAGAAGTGCGACCTGCAGGTCAAGGGAGGGGATTCTCCCTCTCTGCTCTCGTGAGAGACCTGGAGTGCTGCATCCAGCTCTGGGGCCCCAGCACAACAAGGACATGGATCTGCTGGAGCAAGCCCAGAGGATGGGCCCAAATATGATGGGAGGGCTGGAGCACCTCTGCCATGAGGACAGGCTGGAAGAGCTGCGGCTGAAGAGAAGAAGCTCCAGGGAGACCTTACAGCACCTTCCAGTGCCTACAGGGGCTCCTAAAGAGCTGGAGAGGGACTTTGCACGGACAAGGGCCTGGAATGACAGGGCAATGGCTTCAAACTGAAAGAGGCAGGATTTAAATTAGGTATTAGGAGAAACTCTTTGCTGTGAGAGCGGTTGGGCACTGGCACAGGCTGCCCAGAGAAGCTGTGGCTGCCCCATCCCTGGAAGGGCTCAAGGCCAGGCTGGATGGGGCTCTGAGCAACCTGGGTTGGTGGGAGGTGTCCCTGCCCATGGCAGGGGGTGGAACGAGATGGTCTTTAAGGGCCCTTCCAACCCAGACCATATTGTGATTCTATGATCTATGGTTATGCATGGCCTTAAACCTCCTCTTAATGAGTGATTCTTGTAAAAACTCTCCTTTGTTTGAAATTGATTATTTTCAGAGGAGATGAATTAGAAGACAATTAAAATCAGGACTATACAGTTTCTTTGAATGCCAGCTTTTGGGTTATGCTAGTTGAAATATTTCAGAACTGTTCTTGAAATTGCATTATTTCTTTAAATGTACACAATTTTTGCTACTGTGAAATTTTCAAAGATTAATTCATAATAAAAATTATCATCACCTCAATGGGATCCCTAGGGACAGTTGTAAAAGCTTTTAAGCAGACTTTTTTTTGCTAAAAAAAAATTATGGGAAACTTCTGCACCCATTTCTGCACCCTATAAAAATATAATCTCGTCCTCATTTCTTGATTTCATATTTCTGCAGCAAAAAGGAATATAAAATGTGATATTAAATGTACTACTCAGCCTTAAAGTTTGAGTAAATGACTTATTTGAATTTTTGCATTATCTCTTGACAAATACCATACAGAATGGACAGGAGAAAAAACAGAGGTAGCATTTTGAGAAATTTGTTTGCTGCCATTTGCAGACTGTAATTTCAGAGCAAATGGTAAAATCAATTTTATCTCTTTTGCATTAATAAAAACTGATGTATTTAAAGTGCAATAACTTTTGTAGAATTTCACATGGTAATTTCACTAATCTGGAACAAACAGACTGCAAGACACATTCTTTCAATACAACGTGTGGTTGCCAGAAACATAATAACTTTATAAAAAAAAAATTAAGAGGATTAAAATGGTCCTGTAGTTAAAGAAAGGAAAAACTCCTAAATTTTTAGTTACAAATTGCTTTCTAAATATATTTCTGAGCTAAGATTCATGGTCCTGAGGACAGGTGCATCTTTGTTAGATTTTCTGTATGAAAGGGAAATTACTGTATTTATAATAAATTGTATATTTCTATAATGTGCCACTAACACAAAACCCTCCACAATATATTCTGCTTTCTTATTCCATTTTTTTATATGACTTCCCAGAGTCCATGACAAGAAACATATATATGCAATTCAGTAATATTTCATAAATTTTGTACAAAGATGGTTTAACCAGATAGAGTGCAAAATTTGACCTAACGAATATATAGCATAAAGCATTTATCCAATGCTTTGCCAAAGTTTTGAATACATTTTGTTTAGTGCAACATTTTTCAATCTTTTGACTTCCTTCTCATGTTTTCTAGAGGAGATGAAAGTCCATGAGTAACAAATTCAGACCTCCCATGAACGGATTTGCTTTTCTCAGTCGCCTTTCGGAAATTGCCCTGAGCCAGTGGTGTACGTATGAAAACATGCTTAGTGTATTGCAACAACACAAACATTTCTGGTGCATCTCGAGTTCAGATTTATCTTCTACAATATACCTTATATCTGGAAAACACATTGTTGACATTTTTAGGGAGAACAGAGACTGAATTCCTCAATTTCAGGGTACAGAAGATAGTCGAGGTGCTTGCCTGAGGCTGATCCCAGAACCTGCATTTTTAAATGTGTGTTCCTGCACTGCCAGATTAACTAGCTGTCAGGCATGAACTGCAGAGCAGATTGGACCATCTGTGAGGAAATATGACAAGAAAGATTTCTATCCAATAGTTTGAATTCTTTCTCCACAGGAAATTTCAGTATAAGATGCCAAATGGAATTTGGAAATTAAGAAGAAATTAATAATAATTTTGAAGCTATAATTAGAACACAGAAAAGCAAGGAATACAGAGTAGGACATGGAGCTCTTAAATCTTCATGGAAAGGCCAGCTGCCTGCCTCTGTGCTCTTCCTGAGGGTGTTGTGAGGGCACTGCAGGCCAGCGGTGGCTGCCCTGAATTTCGTGCCACAGTGTAGATGAAGGAACACACACAGATAAAGAGCTACAGCCCCATGTGCCACAGCCAGTGTGGATTTAGCAAGGTTTGCATCCCATGGATGAAGCCCTTGCGATGGCACTGCTCTTGTCCACACTAAATGCATTTTAGACTCCTTACCTATTCCCCAATCACCACAAACCTATGAGTTAACTTGAAAATTCCCAAGACTGACATCTGTGCTCTGCCCCGCAGATTATTCAACAAATAACATGCCATGTGTTAGGGTTTTGGAACATTCCACCTGGAATAAACATGCCTGAAAGAAACTTGAGAAGCTTGTTTACACAGTAAATTTTGAATATGTTTGCAGTGCATGTTATGGTCACAGTCACTTTCATGCTTGCTTCCTTCTCCTTTTTTGTCTCCCAAGCAAGTTACTCAAAGATGAGCTTTACTATCATTTTATTTGAGTGGATCTATGGCAACTGTCTTGGTTATTGACTTTGTTAGTCCCACAGTGCTCATCCGGTCCCTCAGCACTGCTTGCGTCCAGCCCTCTGCACAGCTTCCTCTTCAAAGTAAAGGCACTTCTCAAGCACTTCAGTGAACCACAGCTACTTAAAAGCCACAAGCACAAACTGGTCATTTGGCAAAGAATATTATTCTTACCCAACTGACGTAATCAGTCTTTCTCAATTAGCACTTATGGATGCAGCATATGCTCAAGGGCTTGTTTGCAGTGCACTTGGCTGCAGTAAGTGTGACTCCCAGATGGAGAACTAGCTTTGTCTTATCTGTGTTGCCACCCATGAAATGTTTCCACACACAAATGAAGGAACACAGCTAGGAAAAAAAAAGAAAGTGGAGCTAGAGAAAACACTCTGATGGGGTTTCTTTTTAATTATGTGCCTGCTTTTTTGGCCTATTCCACAATGCTAAAAATGAATACCACAGATGGAGGGTGGGTGTTAAAGGCCCACTGAATACTGAAATTTTACTAATCTGTTATAACAGGAAACATCTGTGCTAAATGCAGTGTTTAGTAGCTCTTCCCATTTCAGTTGTGGAACATCAGTATTCACAGGACACTACAAAGAAATTGTTTGAACTCATGGTCACAGTCACTTCAAACCTAATACTGACAAATTTGTTGCTGTGAATCATTTCAACAACTATGGATTTTGAAATACCAATGTACCTAATCAATTATCCTATGGTTTATCCAGACATCAAAGATTTGCAGTTCCAGAACTAACAGAGAAACAACTATTTCAATTATTTCTAGTAGGCTACATTCATTTCTATTTATGTGAACAAAGTCAATAATTCTTTTACCAATCTGTAACATTTTCAGGCAGTTTTTCAGACCAGATTTTCAGAAAGTTTGGAGAAGATTTTAAATGCATGTTTATCCTAACTGATGCTTAAAGTATTTAAGGCTTCTTCATCCCTCAACTAAGCCAATTTTCTCTCTTATAATCTTCTCTAATCTTGTAGTAATGTAGGAACTGCCACAATACATGAGATCCAAGGGTCTACCCACCCCAGCATCTAAATTCTGCTAAGACTACCAAGAGCTGTGTCAGGCCCTGGAACAAACAAAACATTTAGGGTCGATAATTAACCACCTCAAACAGTCTGCTCCCCCCACATCTACTCTGTATATATTTATGCTATTCTTCTTCCTTTGGCTTTCTTGTCTGTTTGTTCTTCCATCTTCATGAAGACTCAATTTTAATGACAGCAGCTCCACAGAGATCCAGGTTTTGCTCCTGTGAGCATGTTAAGTTCTAAGAGACATCATCAATCAGCCCTTGAATGTTTAGTGTCTTTCAAGTTTCTTTATTTTGGCATGGTTCTCTGCCTTTTGTTTAAGTGCTTTCATGTGTATCCTCTTCAAATATATTACCTACAAGAGGCCCTAGTTGTCTTGTTCTTGCTGCCTTCTTTATCCATAAGAGACATCAATCAATATCCGAAACAAGTCTGCTTTCTATTTGTTGTTACAAATTCTCCCTCCTAAGTACAGTAGCTCAAAAGCAAGGGAGAGAGCACTTTCGGTTTTCCTCTGTATTCATCTGTTTCAGATATGCTCCTGTTTGATGTGAGGGAGGTGAACAAGTGAGGCAGCTTCAAAAGGCATTGCTCTTGTGTTGGTTTTGCTTAAAACCATAAAGCTCAGTCCTCAGGAGGGGAAGGAGGTTGGGTTGGATCTGTCTTCCAATGAGCTTTGTTGCACGTTTGGCTGTTTTCCTTCACAGACCAATGAAGAGAAATGCCTTCAGCAGGCACACTGAGGTTTCCAAAAGCACATCTGCTCTTCCCAGTTACATCTATTGACACCCCAGTGCTGATTCGTGGAAAGTTTCCTACATGTTACAGCTCTGTGTAAAAGCTGCTTTAACGACAATGAATTCAATGCAAACTTTTACAGGTCATCCCGGAAATAGGACACTGAAACTGCAAATATCCAAAATAAGACAGAATGCAGGTGGATTAAAAGGGCTGCAGCTGCACCTCCCTTTCCAGCAGTGCATAATCATGCAGAAATGTAGTCCTGTCTGCTGAAGAACAGAACTAATTGTAACAGGAGGCAGGGAGTAGGCCAGCTCCTCACCTGCTTTAAGGCAGGGGTAATATGCAAACCCCCAATATTCTAAACATAACGGAAGACCATGGGCAGTCCAAATGTACTGGGATTTCTTCCCCCCCTTTATTTGCTTCATCCATTCCATGTTTTTCTGATTTGTCAAGCTTTCAGACATACCCCACTTGAACACAGTGTATACACGAGAAAGACAGACCCAGAAGCCAAGAAACAGCATTCTTCTAAGGCAATAAACAAGTAATGCATTATTACAAAAAGCACTCCGCCAACATCAAAGTAAACAGATTTTAAAATGCCTGGTTTTAAAGTTTGAAGTGGAAGCAGATAACCCACTTATTGTACAACTATATTTACGCTTGGCAGTTGGGTTCTCTTCTTTGTTTACAGCTGTTTATGAAAAGAATTACTCAGTGCAGCAGATTTCAAAAATTATTAAAAGGCACAAATATACAAAATTTGCTAAACTTGTGGGAAAACTTGAAATTGCAAGAATGCCATTCCCAGTCCCAACCAAATGAGCTTCCAAGGAGAGTCAGATAATATTCTGGGAGACGAGTCATGGAAGACGACTACCTTATCAGGGGCTACAAAGTGTGAAATGCATCTTGCAGGAGAAATTCAACTTTCACAACACTATGCTCATGCAAATTAGTGGTTTTCTTTCATATCAGAAAACAAAGTTTGCTGATCAATTACTTAGTTTTGAATTTAATACTGAAAAGTCTGATGGCTCAATAGCTATTGCTGTAAAGGAAGTTTCAGACTCATGTGCAGCTGCTATATGTTTGACAGAGACCATGAATCTACACACAAAAGTCCATCTAAAAATGTCTCTTCAGAGTTATTTGATATTAAAAAATCCTAGAAAAGATAAAACAGGCAGAATAAATTCTGGATTTAAAAACTGCATTAAAAATTCAACCACATAAAAATTTTCTTGCTCTATAACCTCAGATGTATTAGCATAACCATCACATGAATCTTTTTTCAGATGCTAGTGGGTTATTATAGGAACATAGGGCGGATCCTCAGCTGGTGAAAATCATTAGAGCTGCACAGAAGCCAATTTATGCTAGCTGAAGTTCTGGCCCATAAAATCTCTTCTAAACCTGAAAGAACATCTTGTACTACAATATTACTGGTCTTCAGGTGATTGAAAAGCATCTTGATGAACAGTGTGGTTTCAGGAAAAAAAGCAGGACTGTGTATGCCTGACAAATTTCTGCTTTGTTTTCCTTTCTTTTATTTGATTAGAAAGATACATTCAAGCAAAAACTTGCATGGTACAATGCATCATTAGTCACATGCTGCTTCCCAGTAGTGAAACCATCGATTTTATTTTAGATGTGAATATGTGCAAGAGGTCTAACTGTAGCTGGAACAGTAGCCAAGAAGCAGATGGGGATTGTGACTGAGAGCCTCCCTCCCGGGTATATGTTGTACAAGCAGCAGCTCAGCAGAAGAGAGGAGGTTATCAAGCCCCCTTACAGTACATGCAAACTAGATAGAAGTACAACGACATGAGCTACAAATCTGGGGTTGGCCACTGTGTGTTTAGGAAAAGATTGTATTTCATGTAAAGTTGGCAAAGCAGTAGCCTCCATGCAACACAAAACATGTGTTCTGTGTTTCACAGAGAGCAGTTTGGAATATCTATTTCTAAATTTAGACTCCAGATCACTACAGTAGGTATGAGTGATTTCAATGCGGAAAATGAAGTAATTGCAAATGCTGGGTGTTATGGAGAAGAGAGATCATATCTACAGAAAAACAGGGGTTTTTAATGGATCCTTTATATTTTAAGATTAACATATTTAACCATAACCATATTTAAACCTTTAATTTAAACAACTTAATTTCAGACATTTTTTAAGAATCAAGTTTTTTGCAAATACCGAATTATCCACTTTCTTCACCCAGAGCATGAGTAATAAACATATCCAACTCTAAAGAATAAACTTTCCACTCTCTCTTGAAACTAACATCAGGACACAGCGTAGCTTGCTTATTCCAGGTTATTTTCCTGCGCCAGCCTCCCAGCTTTCTTTACAGTCTCTGAAATGGCTGTTCCCTGATTTTCCAGTACCTGCGTGGTACATTTTGTCACTGCCAGTGGTGCAGGACTGCAGCAGGGCAGCCCTACAGTTCATGTGGTTCTGGCAGAACACTGGGAGTGTCTCGGGGGTATCGAGTTTCACTCAGGCACCATTCTAATGATCAACCAGTGGAGTAATGTGAAGACCCAGAGCACCCTCGTTTTTCTAGAGGATTCTCTTTTTTCCGCAATGATTTTCACCCAGAATATTGCAGCTCCCACTCACTACACCTCATGCAGATTCAAATGTGCCTGAAAAAAAGCCATTTTAGTAAGTGATGCAACGTGCTGCCAGTAACTCTGAGTAGCTATTACACAGTTGCTTCTGGTAAATACCTGGCTCCACTTTTTCTATTCTCATAATGTGCCAAAAACTCTTTCTTGTCATGTTTTTTGCATCAGGGTAACTAATTACTAAAACAATTTAGGTTATATATTTATAGGATATCATATATTCAATAATAGTACAAAGAGCAATTAACCCCTCTAAGAGAGAGCAAATCAAGCTAAGTAGTTATCGAGTGACCAGATAAATATGTTGGAAATGGCTAAGGTTATAATTTCAATATTTGGATTCACAAGAAAATTATTTACCAGGAGTTTCCTACCACTAATGATCATTACATTTTCAGAAGACCCATTCTTTTCTTTATGAGCAGATAATAAAGGTAATTGGAATTACTCATGTAAATCAAATGGAGAAGAAAAGAAAACCCAAACCCACACTCTGAAAACACATTGTGTGACAATGCTGTGGAGGCCATTCCACAGCTCCTTCCTCTGGAACACAATCACATCTGCTCTCTGCAGACTAATGTGCCATAGCAGGCAATTTTGTGCTACATAAACTCATCCTCACCATGCACTGTGAAACCTCTCATTCACATGCTGTAAAATTATTCCCACAACACTGCTTAGTGCTCTCACCATTATTGCTGATATTCTGTGAACACTGGAAGTACAAATAAATATTAGCAATAACTGATGCAGAATTGCCAAATGAAGTAAAACCTGCCAAAGGAGGGCAGGTTCCTCCACTTTTTTTCCCCAGTTTTCCTCTTACCACTTGAAGCAATCCTTCATAAGATGCTTATAATGTCATCCTGGTTTCCTGCATGGGTTCTATAGTGAGAAGTAAATCCAAATATTGATCCCTATAGACTTTATTTTCAGGCAATCTCTTCACAACGATCCAACAGCCACTTCTGTCCCTGACAGCTCGACCACCTTGTTCCAGAACAATTCCTGTCTGCAGAAAGTGGAGCTTGCAATCTCTGTCCTCTAAGCGCTCTCTACTTTCTTGATTACTGTGGCCAGTGTCACCATTCAACCTGTCAGTCAGATCTGTCATCTTCATATAATCTTCAGCCAACATTATTCTCAGTTCACTGCAAGGCTGTGCTAAATCACACCAGTAGTTTCCACCAGTGTTAACTTCACTAAAATACAGCATTTCCTGTCCAGCATCAAAGCCTAAATTCTTGTCCAAGGTCTATCTTCTGTCTCCTTTTCTTGCTCACTGAAAATATTGTTGTGAACAGTATTTGTCATTTATCAAGAGTAATTTTGATCCTATCACCTCATTTTCTGTATTTCCTCTTTTTCAATGTACTTTCACACACACACTAATCAATCAGTCTTGACAGTGCTTCAGATGTTAGTGTGCCAAGATCACTGCCAGCTGTGGTGACTGGTATGACCTTAGAGATTGCTTGAGGGTTTTCCAGCTGTCTGCTGTATCCTACACTCACAGCTACTTGGAATGAGAAGGAAAGAAAATGATCTGCACTTTTCTCCTGCTTCATGCAGCATCCAGCTGCATGGACCCCTCTCCACAAAACATGCTCTCATATGACTGAACAATGCATCCAGCAAGACAGCAGAATTTCCCTGCTGAGAATACTCTTTTTATGGTCTAACATATCAGTTCTGCTATAGCATATTGGTCATACAAGACTTAGTCCTTAAAAAAGAGAAAACTCTTTTATCTGGGACAGTTTAAAATAGTTCTTGATTATAAAAACAACAGAAAAATGAAACATTCTTCAGGCTGGGATGGTATGGCTATAATTTCACGTATTCTAGATTTAGTAATGAAGTTAAGAGGCTTCCTAAAGAATATGGGCTTCACTGAATACTCAAAATACACCTTTTCAAGTTTACAAGCTCTGTTTCAGTCATGTAGTCTAACAGTTCTAGATTTCTTTAAAAATTGTCTCCATTTGTATAACTAATTGCAAATCCATAATAAACTAAGTTTAGCAAAGAATTTACACTATCACCCATTCTTGTGCATGAGGGCTTCTTAATGATTCAGAACATGGGAGGAAGTTTCCTGTGCCAGAGACCTGTTTCTAAGGAAAATTCCACAGGGGTGTCAAAGCATGTAAGTGAGGTATGATACACCTCGCTGGCCAATTATACACTAGCTCAGGTATATAGCTCAGGTGTGCAGGTAGCCATGGAGGTTTGCAGCATTAATCCACACAAACTGGCAATTCAGTGACTTTTGGAAATGCAGGTGGATTTGCAGCCTGTGCAAAGGCCTGTGCTGCCATGGCCACGTCCTAGTTGGCACTTTGTTCCTTTAGAATGAGCTAGAGCATTCTCAACACCATTGGCTGATGTGGCAAAACTGTGATGCTGCAGACTGATTCCTCCACGGTACAGAGGAGAGCATGTGTCCTGCTCATGTGTGAGGTCCAGCTGGGTGTAATCCTTGCTGCCTCTCCCAGGGTACTTTTTGTCCTGCCACGCTTTGCAATATGTCCCTACTCATTGCTGCATACGTACACATGGTGCTGTAACTACAATTCTGCTCTGATTCCCAGTATAAACCATACCATTTCAGTAGAAACCTCTCCTCTGAAATTACTCCTACGTTTACTACCTACTCTTTCTTATGATTCTTTTAGTGGAAGTGGAGAGAGAGGTCTGTTAATTGTGCTGTATTAGTAAATGTCTTATGTGTTAAAAACTGTTCACCTAATTTGAAAGGAAAGACTTTGTGATTATCCAAAATCTGGTACTAATTGAACCACTGAAATAAGAGAAGCATTTAATATATATAAAATTTTGATGATTGCCTTGCTGGGATTTGTCTATGTTAATGAAATATTTAGAATAACCTTCAGCTCTTGCCCTTATTTTGCAACGTGTTCAGACCAAGCTGTTGACCAGCTGAATTCAAGCTGGTTACCCTGGCTTTTAGCAGTATTTCAGAGAACAAATGCCCTCGAGTCTGTGTTCAGAGCTGAGCATTGTTGAGCAAGGTAGGAGGATCCAGCTTCAAATTATTTCTGCCACAAGTGGCATAAAATAAAAATGAAGAGGTTGGAAACAGGCAAATTCCAATTTCCCTTCCGTAAAAGGAAAAACCAGAGCAGGCGACAGAAGAAATCAAGGTTAATGATTAATGAGCAAAGAATTTCTTGCAGAGCATTGCTAATTCTTTTCTTTTCCCATCTCTTGGCAGAATTTAGCAGAACTCTCATTCAAAGAAAGAAAAAATGAAAAGCTTGCAACTTCTTTCATTTTTATTGCTTTCTTGTATCATCGTCTCAGCAAATACATATGAAGGAAAGAAAAAAGGTAATATACTATCAAATATAAATAGTGATCATGAACTTTTTAAAAATGTTTATGCTTTAAAAATTTAGTAGTATTGACTGTCTGGTCATCAGCATATTGGGATCAGGGGCTATGTTCCTTAAAATATGGCATTTATACCTGTCTGTATTTATTGGAAAATAATCCAAATCATAATTACCACAGATATTTCCCAGTGGAAACCCATACATGTTGAGACTATAGAAATAAGGTAATCTGACCTTTAACAAAACTTGTGATTAAGCTAATTTTAAAATGTATTAATTTGCAGATATTCACTGAATTGATAATGTTATAATCTTCTTGGGCTGGAAGTATTCTGTGCAATAGATTCAGTCTCCTACAGTGAATCAAGATTTCCAGCTATCTGACAGTGTTTAAGCTTTCATTTTCTGAGTTGCCTAATGCAGACTGCTTTTCATCTCAAGTGGAAGAATATCTTTGAGTGAAAGAGATGCATCTGCAGTATGTTTTGTAGAGCAGTACTGTGAAGGGTCTTTATCACTGGCATAGTTTCAGCACCGTTTCCTATGCAGTTGTGACATTGCACATTATGTCAGTATCTGTGTGACTGTCGAGTAAGACAGGGCATCAAACAACTGCATTTCTTAAAACCTCTCGGATGTGATTGACAAAGACAATTCCATGTTTGACCTCAGCATTGATGTATAGAAAGCAAGCATTCGTTTTCCTTCTTATCTAACTGGATTTCTAATGCTCTGAGTCTGGAGAGGATAAATGTAGTTTTTTCCTTGGCTGGAAATAAAGCGAGATATGCACGTTCACAGAATTATGGCCCTTTACAGCAGCTGTGTTTTGTACTTGTGTTAATTTATATTAACAGTTTTAGAAACCATTTTCTATAAAAATGCTTTATATGCAATAGGCATAGTGATTTCAATATACAGGAGGCAATAGCACCTTTCTTTGATTCCGCACATTAAATTTCCCCTTGGGTTTAACTTTGAACAATATAAAATCCTTGAATTAAAACACTATGAAAAATTTCAATTAATGCCATACCTTGGCCTGGTTTATTAGACAATAAGGCCTGCACATCCTTCACAGTCGCTGAACCTTAGAAAGCTATTTAGAAACCTTGACCAAATTCTGTATTTTTGAGAGAACCAAAAATCAGAGCACTAACTTTAGTTTGAGGCTTCTCACGTCATCTTTGCTCAGATCTATTCAGATTCCACTGTGTGGTCAAAGTTTAGTTCACCGTAGATACACAAGGCAGAGAGAGGAAGTCACTGTCCCCCCGTTCCTTCACAGTCACAGGTCCTGCCTCGTGCAGCTCACGTTTTCCTACCCCCACAACCTGCGGCACCATTTATAGCAAGGTCAGTCACTTCACTCTCTCCATCCCCCTTTCCCCTCATGACCTAGGACTCCTGTATCATGGACTTCACTTGTTTGCTCATTGCTTCTGCAGTTTAAAACCTTACTTGCAGGCCACAAACAACAGGTCACATGTCATATTGGCACTAGCAGATATGGCCAGCTCATAGTATGTTGAGGCAAGAGATTGATTCAATAAGCAGAGGTTTATTTCTAAAAACAAACCAAAAAAAGGATCTACTGTGTTTTCTTCCAGAGGCTACTTGCAGCCTAACTAGATCTGCTATAGGGGGTAGTTACAAGGCTATAGACCCTGGCGTTCCATTATGTTGAACTCAGACCCTCATCTCTTGTCAGTTTTAAATCAGTGCAATTCTAATTCCAACTCTCCCTTTGCATTAACTTATATTTCTGCATCTTTCACTCCCTTGGTATCCTTCTCCAATCCAACCCCAGCCACACCAGCCTTGGCCAGAAGATAACGTAATCCCCAGTTCTCAAGACCTTGCCTTATTTATGTAATCATCTGGCTTGTCAGCAAAGCTCTGCTTGTTCTGTGTGTGTTGGCTGCACCTGGTAACCTCAGGGAGTGTTTTTCCTCATTTCACTTCTCAGCGAGGCAGATTCATTTGCCACAATGGCAGATGCAAATGACAGTAAGGCATTACCTCACAGTAAGGAAGGGAGCAAAGATTTTAGCTCTACATAAGAAGCCTTTTAATGCTGTCAAAAGGAGACAGCTTTCAGTGAGCATTGTATCTATTTTACCTGGATATCCTTCTACCTCGGAGCCTGCTTGTTCTTGCTTTAGCAGGAGCTGCAGCATAGAACAGCACAACTACCAGGAGCTGCAAAGCCTCCTCAGGGATGAGTGTCTGCTACACAATTCTAGCACAAGCAATTACCTATGAGAGAGCCATTCTCTAAAAGAACAATCACTGTGTGAAAGTCCTACTCATTCATTTGAACCCAGAAAATAAACAACTGCTCCATTTTTTTCGGTATCATTGTATCCACCTACACAGTAAAGGAAATCACATTACAAAATCAGAACTTACAGGAATTAGACTGCAGTAGGTAAATCAATTTAGGTAAGTGTATGTAAATATTTGTGATCAAGTTATGTACAAAAATATAGATTGTAGGCTCTTATTTTATACTTAGTTATGTAGAATAAGATGGAGTGCATTACTAAGCAAAGACAACAACAAATTTAAAACACACACTAGGTTATTCTTAAAAAAAACACAGAGGGTTTCTGAAATGCCATGGTTTTCTTGTTCATT